>JAJLXW010000528.1:0-43757 GCA_030571515.1 Monosporozyma aquatica
GAGAAAATCCAGAATTTAACTGGAGTCGAAAGCTCTACCATTGAGCCACCGCTTCATCTTGAATTTTTGTAACATATGTGATCGAAGGTAAGTCTCAGAATTGATCATATGAATTAACCCTATAAGGCCCTACAGTTATGATACATGATTAGACAAGGGTTAGTCTCATAACCCTATGATATGAAAGTGAATTAGTCTTTAGTTTAACAGGAATTGATTCATTAAAATGGATATTAATTGGAATACGGAAATAAGAACGGAAATAAGATTAATTCCGGAGTTTTAGCTCCGCTGTAGTTTTCCCCAGATTTGAAATACTGAAATATGAAATATAACAAGGGGTTAAATTGGTGAGTGATACACCATCGGCGTTTATTGTCTAGACATTCTTAGCCAGGGATTGGCATTGGTTATCATCGAGGGACGCCTTGATATAACCCCCTATTCTAAGTAACTTCCCTCTCCTAAGAAAGTTACATTATAGGAATATATAATTATATAAGGAGGCTGCCATAGAAGAAATGAATTCATGAATCAAAGATCTTTCCATTAAGTAATTATGTACTTTGTATATTAGGTTTCAAAAAGAACCAAGTCATATATAGACTATTTAGATTAGCGAAAAGGTTTGATAAATCACCCAAACCCTTTCCATTTATTTATCCTTAAGATAATATATTTATAAGCCCAAGCTATCTCTTACATTTTTAAAGAAAATCGTGATATTTTTATAAAGTTAATTAAGTCACGATTTTTGGCCCTTTTTATGCTTAAATGGATACTTGCAACTAATAATATTGTTAGTATATATTTTCGGTTACGTATCAACTATACTGACCACAAAAGCGGAGAGACACCCCCGTTCAATTGCATATATTTTAATTTTTGACACGTCAAATAGCTTATAATTAGGACTAACTCAACTGTATTCTTCCAGCTAACCGGTACACTGGAGCAAGTAAAGTTGTACTAATTCCAACGTTATCAGTAAGGCCTAGAGTCTTCGTATTACTGTAGTGAAAAGCTTAACCTGGCAGAACTTTATTAATGTTCCATCAGGCGGTATAGTGACTAGCCTAAAGGGGAATTTGGGACTTTTATTTAAACTCTATTGATACTATTAGACTCTCTTGTAAATTTCTAGGATGCTTAGATGAATAAATGTTCCTCTATTCTTCTTTGTTTCCAAATGTTACTAATTTTAGCTATTAAGTTAAGATATTCAAAGGAGAGTAGATACACTGTCATAAAATATTCGTCAACTGCTTGCTCATTCCATTATTTTCTTGTAATGAAAATAACTAGCACTTTTATAAGTGTAAGCTTGCATCCAGAGAAACCCCTCCCAGTAACAGAGGTGTGCTACAATGTTTCAGAACTTTACTACAATTATCTTGTTAAACAAGATGTATTAAAGTCACTCCAAATCGTTCTTCAAGAGTTCCAAATACCGATGTCAAATAATTTACGGTTACTTCTTATAACGCACTTCTTGCATATCGATAGAATTACTTAGAGCTGCGATAACCAATATGGTGAAAAAAGTAACCCCCAAACCTTCTACGGAATACTAATAGATGAGTCAGGCAGGTGTAATCTATGATACACTTTGCACATATATCATCGTGCATTTTTAGTCTTAATGTCTTTCCATTCCCTGTGACTCATAGATTTCCTTTCGAGATAATTTGTCATTCTCTTAACAAAGGCGGACTTTTTTTTTTTCGGAAATTTTTTCCGTTTTCTTTTGTGAGATTCAGATCCAATATATAAGCATGATATTAATACCGATGCAGTGTTCGAAATCAAGTGTTCTCAGCTTTTGTAGAGGACTCTGGATCTCACTACAAATAATAAACATCGATACCAGTATTTTTGCAAGCTATGACTAATTCACAAGTGGAATATTTGTCAAGAGAGTTATCAAAATCATACACCAAGATTGCAATGAAAGAAAGCACCGAAGATATAATCATTGACCAGTTATTTAGCTTATGTACAGAAAGCTTCGTTGTTCCATTCCTAGAGTATACCGATTGTATAATGGAACATCTAATGTATCCTCAAGGGTTTACGGTTTCTCCTGCTGAACTTCTCAAAAATAATGAAAAGCTAACGGCAAAGCATATAATACCATCATCACCCTTGTCTTTAGGCCATCCTATTCTATTACAATTGATTGTCCTAAGAAATAGTTTAGCATCTGTATCGAATATGAAGTCGAAAAAGGATAAATGTATCATAATAAACTCTGTAAGCACATGCTATAATATAATATGCCACATCTTTGATTTCCTCGAAAGAGATCAAGTAGTCGTAAGTAGAAAAGAGATAGATAACCATCTTTTAAAACATTTTGGACAACATATGGCCACTTTAGAAGGAATGTTTTTATTGCTATGCTCTATTTTGAACTTTCTCAATCAAATACAACAACCCACTAGCTCACTTTCAATTAATCCCACATACCTTTCACAAATAGACAAATTAATTACGTTGAGTAAAGATTTTTGCTTCCATCTCCTCAAGAATTCAAGAGCATTAAAGGATTATTCCATTTTGAAAGATACCCGTCCATATGATGCAGACTTCCTCGAAAACTTACAAGCTGATTCTGAGTTCAAGACATTCTTACAGTCTCGGAAAGCATTATTGCAACTAACCAATAGGAGGGTTATTTAGAAATCCTGGCCATAAATGGGGTACATATCAATATATAAACAGTTAGTTATCCTTTATGTACCATTACCATATTCTAATAAAGTAATGCCATCTTTTCCGAAAAGGGTAAAGCATCAACAAAGGGATTAGAAAAAAAAAGCTAAATGAAAAAAAACGACATTCGAAAAAACTTCGTGGAAGAGGAAATCTCATAGTGAGAAGACATAAGAACCGCTTAGAATTTATAAAGAAGAAGTATTAGACTAAGTCAATCGTTTAACTAGGAAAAAATAAGAACAAGTCCAAAAATATTATATTTTTAATTATGTTTGAACTTAACGAGAGAACGACTCTAAATAAGTTAAATTCCAAAAATAGTGACAGCAAAAATTTTAAGAATAATAATGCACATAGATCAGTGCTATCCATCACATCTCCTACTAAATTAAATGTAATTGCCAGTCTGAACCGTGATTCAGATAAAAGTAATGCAATTGACTGGAAAAGGATGAATAAATCAAGAGTGAATAAGCAATCAATCTCTTTGCCCCGTTCAAAATCATTGAATCTGACACAAAAGCATTTAGTTGGGAAATTACATAGTTCGAATCTTTCTCCTACAAATTCAACTACAAATTCACCAAAGAAGTCACAATTTGAAAGACCTAAATTAAATTTAAATGGTAGTAATGGTGCCCCACCTCAATTATTAAAGAGAAATTCCTCTTTTTTCAAAGATGAATTGAAATTATCAGTACCATCCCTATCTCTAAACAGAACATCGAGTTTTTCTCAAACTTTTGGTAACAACCATATCAGTGATAATGGTTCAAATGTAAATAACAACACTGAGGTCGAAGATGTATCACCAGTGAGAACAGATAGGTTTATTCCACTTTATCAATCAAATTCACATATTAAGATAGATCCCAAATCATTACATGAAGAATTACCACCTCCAACTGCTTCACCCACGGAGCATCTTAGAGCACAAACAAAGATTGTATTCAAGGAGAATGTGGCAGAGGCCTGTGGATTAAATGTAAAACAACGTATTTTAGAGTATTTACCCCCACCACCTGTCGCATCATTTGATAGACAGCGTTATTCCATGAAGAAGAGAACTACGTACAATTTCGGACAACAACAAGAATAATAATAATAATAATAATAATGGTCTTCCAAGAGAATTAATCAAATTGAGAAAAATTGATACTAGTCCGGCTAGAATTCTTGATGCCCCAGGATTTCGTGATGATTTTTATTTAAA
Source organism: Monosporozyma aquatica (assembly GCA_030571515.1). NCBI lineage: Eukaryota > Fungi > Ascomycota > Saccharomycetes > Saccharomycetales > Saccharomycetaceae > Monosporozyma > Monosporozyma aquatica. The sequence goes on from JAJLXW010000528.1 coordinate 3,932, forward strand.
TTTAATGTCATGGTCAAATAAGAATATCCTAGCGTTGGCTTTAGACACTTGTCTATATATTTGGAACGCCACTACAAGTCAGGTAGATTTACTGGTAGATTATAAGACTCTGAAGATTTCTAGTGTCGTGTGGTCGGATGATTCAATTCACCTTTCCATTGGTAAAGATGATGGAAACACAGAAATTTGGGATACTGACAGTATGAAATTAATAAGAACAATGAGGTCTGGTCTAGGTGTCAGAATTGGTTCCCAATCATGGCTTGATGCTTTGATCGCTACTGGCTCTCGTAGTGGTGAGATTCAAATTAATGATGTCAGGATCAAAGATCATATTGTAGCCACTTGGGATGATCATGAAGGTGAAGTATGTGGCCTGTCATACAAGAGTGATGGTTTGCAATTGGCTTCCGGTGGGAATGATAACACTATGAGAATTTGGGATACAAGAACATCGGAAGCTTTATGGGTTAAAAGAACCCATACTGCCGCTGTGAAGGCATTAAGTTGGTGTCCATACTTGCCAAATGTGTTGGCTTCTGGTGGTGGTCAAAATGATCAACATATACACTTTTGGAATACCGTAGTAGGTTCTCAATTAGGTTCAATTAATACTGGTTCACAAGTGAGTTCCATATTTTGGGGTCAAAGTTACAATAATAGTAATGGTACTATGAATCGTGAAATTGTTGCTACTGGCGGTGCCCCAGATAATTGTATCAGTGTTTATAATTATGATTCCAAATTCAAAGTTGCTGAAGTAGTCAAAGCTCATGATACAAGGATATCTTGTTCGCAATTGTCTCCTGATGGTACCACTCTGGCCACCATTGGTGGTGATGAAAATTTAAAGTTTTATAAGATATTTGAACCAAGAAGAAAGACCAACAGAACAAATAAAGGTGGTCTGGCTGTTGATGATATTACTTTGTTGAGATCATCTTCTGCCGGTAATGGCCCAACTGATTCTGCATTAGACATGGAGATGGATAGAAGTAGCGATCCTTCCAATAGATCCAAGACCCAGTCGTACCTTATTAGATGAGGAAGAATTTACATTTTTTCCCCCATTAAAATATATAACATTTGAAAGCATATATAACTTAAAGTATATGAAGAACTTCATAAGACAAGTTACATTTTTTCTTGATATCTTTTCGGTTATTCTTCACTGTACTCATGCATCTGGCTTACTCTCATTTCGACGTTACCCTCCCACTGCTCGAAAAGGAGCCGAAATTTCATGAAAAAACACGATAAATCGAAATGGGGACCGAACAAATATGCTATAGATACAAATATTTGAGGGTAGAAAGTAATACATTCCATCTGTGGCAATCACAATTAAACCAGTTTAATAGTTTTAGAAAGAGCTACAATTTTTTATTGTAGTTTTTTTGTGAATCACATATCCCTTTTTACTCAATTTACTAGAAGAAATAATAAGTAGAATTTAATTTTTGTAGGAGCAGATATACACATATACAATTATAGACACAAAACAAGGCCAGTCCAGAATAGCAATGAATTTACCACAAGATTCCACCGAGAAGATATATGTCGAGCAAAAACTAGCCGTGGAATCTATTCGATCTTTTTTAACTTCTAAGACTTCATATGACGTTTTACCAGTTTCCTATCGTTTAATTGTTTTAGATACTTCTTTACTAGTGAAAAAATCTTTAAATGTATTATTACAAAATAATATTGTTTCTGCACCATTATGGGACTCCGAGACTTCTAAATTTGCAGGCCTTCTAACTTCTAGTGATTTTATTAACGTTATTCAATATTATTTCTCGAACCCTGACAAATTCGAATTAGTGGACAAATTGCAATTGAATGGGCTAAAGGATATTGAAAGAGCCATTGGAGTAGAGCCATTAGACACAGCATCCATACATCCATCAAGACCTTTATTTGAAGCCTGTTTAGAGATGATGGGGTCTAGAACAAGAAGAATTCCTTTAATTGATCAAGATGAAGAAACTCATAGAGAAATTGTGGTAAGTGTTTTAACGCAATACAGAATTTTAAAATTTGTGGCATTAAATTGTAGAGAAACAAATTTTTTGAAAAGACCTATTGGTGAATTAGATATTATCTCTGAAACTAATGTTAAGAGTTGTTTTATGACTACTCCCGTGATTGATGCAATTCAACTATTATCCCAAAACGGGATTGCATCAATTCCAATTGTGGATGAGAATGGTATCTTGATAAATGTGTATGAGGCTGTCGATGTGCTTGGATTAATCAAAGGTGGGATCTATAATGACTTGTCTCTGAGTGTTGGTGAAGCTCTGATGAGAAGAAGCGATGATTTCGAAGGTGTTTACACCTGTACCAAGAACGACAAACTATCCACGATCATGGATAATATTAGAAAGGCAAGAGTACACAGATTTTTTGTTGTAGACAACGATGGCAGGTTAGTCGGTGTTCTATCATTAGATGATATTCTTAGATACATTCTACTGGGTGAGAAATAGAATGACTGAGAGCATCAACAACAACAACGACAATTCTAGTGAAAGTAACTCATAAACTATTTGTATTTTCCCTTTGCATAATGACCCCTTTTCTGCTTTTCGATGACATACTGCAAGTTGTATTCATATATATATATAATATATATGTGCAAATGTATTATAAGTAAACCATAATATCTATAATATTAGCAGGGCAATAATGATAAGCTATAACTCTGTCCAATTAATCTGTTTACCACCAATATGTAGTATCTATTGCTGATTTTATGTCACTTTGGCATTTTTTTCAAGGTGCCCCATCTTTGTTTTTCTGTCATTTTTCCCAATATGGAACTTTCAGAGATCATTTATAACTAAGAGTCTTAGCTAGAATTACTAAGCACTTGGAGAAATGGACTCTTAAGAAGCGTGTTTACACCGGAAAAGATGAGTGTAACATATAGAATTGTCTCACATAAGGGCTAATTAATATCTATATTGGTCGGGAGCATTAACGATTGATTTATTTTTTTTAATACAACAATAATTCTAGCCCATCTTTGCCTGGCACCCCAGTTTTCAATTGAATTGTAAACAACATATACATAATGAATAAGATAGAAGCAACAAGAGGAAGGCTCGATCGACATTATATAAAGACCAGCACATCTGATGGAGGTTCATATTCTTATCCAGTAAATTGGGATGATAAACCAAGTATCCATCAAGTTACTTTTAGAGCCACTATAGTGGGCTTGTTCATCGGATCAGTGGTATTGATCTCTAACTTCCAATTTGGTTTACAGACAGGATGGGTCTCTATGATGTCCTTACCGTCTGCATTATTAGCAGTAGCCTTTTTCAAACAAGTTTGGCCACTCATACGGCCAAATGATCCTATTTTCACAGATGTGGAAACCGTATATGTACAAAGTATGGCTGTGGCCATTGGTACAGGTCCACTTACATTTGGATTCGTTGGTGTGATTCCTGCTATAGAAAAATTTGTAACACAGGAAGAGAGTGGGTATAGTCGCTATACTGGTGAATCATTCAGTTTAAGCCAACTGATAATATGGTGTATTTCATTGGCTTTCTTTGGGATCTTTTTTGCTGTCCCACTTAGGAAACAAGTGATAGTAAGGGAAAAATTGCCATTCCCAAGTGGGTCTGCCACAGCAGTGTTGATTGCTGTATTAAGTGGATCTGAAATTGTACAAGAGGTGTCAAAGAATGATTTACTTGAAATGCGAAATAGAAGACTAGAATCAGAATGTGCTGAAGTATTAAGAATCGATAGAGATGAATTGAGGAAAAGATGTCGTTGTAAAGATTATGGATCTATGGATCCAAGGACTAGACAAATATGTAATGAACTATTAGCAGAACAAGAAAATGGTAGCAACTCAATGGTCTCTCCGGAAACAACAGTTTCTTCACCGGAGGTAACTCAATTATCTGATGAATCTGAACAGGATTCAACATATACGGAGAATATTACAATTTTATTAAAGACATTCTTGGTGGCATCTTCATATACAATATTAGCATATTTTGTCCCCATATTGACATCAATCCCAATTTTTGGTAATTATTTATCCAAGACATATTTATGGAATTTCCAACCATCTCCAGCTTACATTGGTCAAGGTATAATAATGGGGCTCCCAACTGTATCTTATATGTTATTTGGCGCTATATTAGGATGGGGTATATTGGCACCCTTTGCACGTTATATGAGATGGATTCCACCTGATGCTGATGTTCATGATTGGGATAAAGGTGTCCAAGGTTGGATTCTTTGGTGTTCTTTATCTATCATGGTAGTCGATAGTGTTGTTGGATTTATAGTCATCGCAGTGAAATCTATGATAAAATTTTGGCTAATTGATAATAAATCTGAATTGTTTAGTCATTTATTAGATGATTCTATGGATTCAATGCTTTTAGAAGAAGAACGAGCCATTAATTTCAAGAAAAGATCAGCAAGTTCTAGACATCAAGAAACAATCAGATTAGCCAACGCAGAAGTAGAACATGAAGTGGATTCTAAATATTTGGTTCATATTACCACTGTGGTGAGTGGATTAATCATATCAGCAATATCATGCATTGTCTTTGTCATTTATTTGTTTGGTGTTGAGATTATTCCAATATATACCATGGTTACAGCATTGATCCTAGCCTTATTTTTGTCTGTATTGGGTATTCGTGCCCTTGGTGAAACTGATTTAAATCCGGTGAGTGGTATTGGTAAATTATCGCAATTAATTTTTGCCTTTATCGTCCCCAAGAATCATCCAGGTTCAGTTCTGTTAAACATTGTGGCTGGTGGAATTGCAGAGGCTGGGGCACAACAAGCAGGTGATTTAATGCAAGATTTGAAAACAGGCCATTTACTAAATGCATCTCCAAGAGCGCAATTTATTGCCCAATTAATTGGTGCAGTATGGTCAATATTCCTTTCGAGTATAGTATACATCATTTACAATAAAGTTTACACTTTACCCAACGAATCGATCCGAATCCCAACTGCTGCTGTATGGATAGACTGTGCTAGATTGGTTACCGGTAATAAACTACCCGAAAGAGCTTTAGAATGTTCTATCATATTTGGGACAATCTTTGCCTTCTTATCATTGCTCAAGAACTGTTACAAGGATAATGACACAATATCACCATGGCTAGTGTATATCCCTTCTGGTGTTGCTGTAGGGGTTGGTATTTATAATTCTCCAAGTTTCACCATCGCTAGATTCCTTGGTGGGTTGATATCCCATTTTTGGTTAACACGTTATAAAGGAGATCTTGATGCTAAGACCAAACTGATTGTTTTCAGTTCAGGGCTAGTGCTTGGTGAAGGGATATTAAGTATTGTTACCATGCTACTCACCTGCTTGGGTGTTCCACGGTGGGTATAATGTAGTCTTATACAAAAATAGGTATGCATATTATGTAAGTTTCTATTCTTTCTTTTTTCCCCCCTTCCGTTGATAATATTAGAAGTCTACACAATACAAGATATATTCATACGCTATTGCTGTCCTTGCCAAATTAACAGCATCCATATACATCATTACTAGGCCCCTACTTATTTGTAAATCCTTCCGTTTTCATTGGGAATCACCAGTTAAAATCGTCTTAGGCCCACCTTTTGCCAATCTCTGCCAAAAAATGAAAACAGGCCGGCGGAAACCGAAAACGGTAAGAAAAATGGATACTGCGTTTTGGACTTCAAAATCAACAAATTATGGCTACAGTGGCACCATCTGACGGTTATTTCGAGAAAAGGAGTTCACCCCATTTACCCATCAAGAACTATAAGTCCTTGGCCCAACCACCGTTCAAATACAATTGATTTATTAGGGAAGGTGCCGAGCCGGATAATATTGTGAAGAGAGTTCAAATATAAAATGACAGAAGAAAAAGTTCCAGTGGAAGAACCTCAAGAAATGTCACAACCTCAACAGCCTTCTTTGAATGGAGGGTTAAAGAGGAAGAATGAGAATGGTGTGGAAGAACAGAAGATTGAAGCCGGCATTAAAAGAGTAGCTTTAAATGATGATTCTACCCCAGTGATGTCCACCACCTCTTCCCCGAAACAGACTGGAATGGTACCTGAAGAAGTCGATGATCATCAAATGGATAGTGACATAATGGAACAGAACAACAGCAATGACAGTAGTGGTATAGCTAATAATCAAGACATACTCGAAACCACTTCATCAATATCTGCAGATGATAGTTCTGTCAATATATCCAATCACAATGATTATATCTACTTGAGAATGTTATGTTTAGTTAAGGAAGCCTCAGTCATTGTAGGTTCCAAAGGTGATACCATCACTCAGATTAAACATAACACCAATACAAAGATTAACGTGTCTTCAAACCTAAGAGATGTGCCAGAAAGAGTCATATTTGTCAAGGGATCCTGTGAAAATGTCTCAGGAGCTTATTATTCCATTAGTAAACATTTAATTGCACATAGGAACCGGAAAATACACTATCCTGATGAGACACCTTCGAACGGGAGTGCAGTAAGTATTATTTCGGAAGATACAGAACCTGAACCATTTCATTCTGCCATCCCTTCTTCTGCGGAATCATTACAAAGTTCCAACAAATCCGCTTCACTCTCGAAGGAAAGTCTTACCGATTTGGCAGCAAATGCACATGATGATTCCCCTAGTGATGATGAAGACTCAACCATCACATTAAATATGCTAATCCCACATTATCTAATGGGATACGTTATTGGGAAGAACGGATCTGTGTTGAAGGAAATTGAAGAAGAAAGTACAGTAAGATTACAAGCATCACCACATCAATTACTACCTTCCACAGATAGAATACTACGTGTCACTGGCTCACCAAAAGCCATCCGTATTGCTGTATTATCATTAGCGCATATTATCAATTCTCATAGGGATAAATTAAGAAATAAAAAGACAATATTCTATCAACCAGGTCCCATATACTCTGTTTTGGGTAAAGGTCAATTTTCATCCCAAACAAGGTTAATTAGTAAATCTTCATCCTCATCAGCGGTCTCGTTACAATATCCAATATCACAACCTGTAATGGCTCCAATTAGATATCGCAATGGGAACAATATGGAGTCCAATTACAATAACTTGAATAGGAGATCTGCAAGTTTACCCATGGTTATGTTAATACCGTCCATAGATTCACAAGGCAATACTGTGATGGCTCGTCCACCAACTTTTGTGAAAGTGCCAACCTCTTCCACTACTGCCACATCACCCCCACCAGACTCTAATAATAATGCAGTATACACTGCAGAAACTGCAGCTAATGCTACAACTTTTGTACCCCAAATAAGTTTACCAAATGTAAGAATTGTGGATACATCAATGCCTATCCAACCAATGGCTATAGTGAAACAAGAAGTATATATAGATGAAAATTTTGTTGGTAACGTTATTGGTAAAGAGGGGAAGCATATAAATTCCATTAAAGATACCACAGGTTGTTCTGTGATTATCGAGGGACCTGTGGAGGGAGCCAGTGAACGTAAATTGGTAATTGAAGGCACCCACATGGGTGCTCAAGCAGCTATAATGTTAATTAGTAATAAAATCGAGATGGACAAATTTAACCAAAATATGCAAAAGAAATGATGAATTGTTTTTACCTACCCTTGTTATAACATGTTAATAATATTTTAAAAGAGACAGAGAAAAAAAATTAAACACATCAGGGTGATTGTTGTAATATCCTTGTGCTAATCTACAAAGACATCTTGAAACATCTTAAAAACAAGATGTGTGTCTGAACATAAAAGGCAATCACTATGTTTTAATAATGAGATTCAAGTAAAATAATGCCAGAAATATATAGACAAAATAAGAAAAAAACTAATCAAAGATGTATTCTGTGTATATCTCTATATAGAAGAGAATAAAGATCATGTTGTTATATTGCTATTATAGCTTTGTCTATAAATCTGCGTTACTGCTATTCGTTTTATTAAGTATTTTTTTACTTAGGATTTGAAATTTAATATGCAACAAGAAGATTGATATTATGTCAAGATGAGGCAAAAGTCTACTCCGCCAAACAAGGTAAGTGACGTGAGAGTAAGAGATTTCACTGGTCATCAAGAATATCATGGAGAGATGGAATCTATTGGGGGTTATAGATGCACTTCCACAGTCTGTGATAAAAGAATTGAAACCTCCAACACTCATTAACAGAGAAAGAGTTCCCAGTAACATCATCTCGAAGATTTTAACACAACCATTTATACATAAGTATCTGATAAAACTGGGATCAACTGAGGATGTATTTATCTTTGAAAGATATGATGAGGATAACTTTGTTAGATATGAGGTATCTGCTCTTTACATTGACCAAATAAACATTTCAGAAATACACATTACAAATAATGATAACGCGGTACTCGATAATATCAGCTATTATAATATTGATGTTAAACAGTTGTTTAAGTATTGGAGAGAAGATCTAGGATACACACCTGCTCTTTCTAACGATAAACCTTTGAATATGGTACCTCCTGATCATAAAGCGAAAAATAAGGTAATACGGAACGCTGAAAACGGTCTTGACCACTCCATTCATGAAAATCCAAGAGATTTTTTGGAAAGAAAATACTACGAATCTTTATATTCTATGAAGAATCCGTTGGCCTATTTTGTTAAATCCAATTTAGTTAGATTTAAAAACATGTGTAAAGCCAAATATAAAGAAGACTTTATGATGAATTTCCAGACCATTTTACTCCACCTAGTCCTGAATATCGCATCTTTCGACAAAAGATATGATAATAATACACTACTGCTAGATAATGATGTATTAAATGGTAAACATGAAGAGCATTCAAGAAAGCAATTTCTCGAAGAATATTCACTTCTTCCGAACAACCCAAGCATGAAGATGAAGAGTTTGATAAATGGGATGACATTAATTCTCAAGGGTAGGGAACTCAAATTGCAAATTATATTACTTCTAGAACTACTGTTCAATAATAACTTGGATACTAACTTTAAGGATTTTGAAAAGAAATATCAAACCAATCTTAAGAAACGGTCAGTAAATGTCATCAGAAAGAGTAAAATTAAAAGGCATATCTCCAAAAAGAAAACCAAGGATGACAATAAAAAGGATCGAGCGAGTTCTGATTTGTCTACACCATCTTTAGACTTTTGCGAACAATTAGATATTTGTCTAGATAAATTATCAATCTTGGAAATATTACTCGAGACACAATTAGAGACAGTAGTAGGAGTAGAAGAAGATGAAACCACAACTTCTCAGATGTACAGGTACCAAAAGAATATGTTGGATAAGCGTCAGGAAAGTTCCTCAATAGGTTTTTTAACCTATGTTTTAATACCTTATTTTAATAAAGTAATACCTTATACGATTAAGTTTATTATAAAGAAACTAAAGGGCCCCAACCTACGAGTTAAAAGACCAGTAGAGAGGAAGAGATCACCTTCAACATTAGGTATCATAACTGAACCCTTTGAAAGTGATCTTAAATCTGAACTACCAGTTTCTAGCAACCAATCCGTTGCATCAGCCTCTAGAAAGACCTCTATAGTATCCCTTTCATCACACAATAACCCTAGTATTTCCAGGCCTTCTTTAAATAGGCACCTTACTATGGGTACCGTATCACGACTCGATAAGACAAACTCTAATTTAAGTGAATTTCTCGAAGCAGAGTCCAATATTTCTAGACAGTCCTCTCTATTATCAAGAGCACAGTCTGATTTAGCAATGAATAAATTACAGAAAAGGCAACTACCTATTTCAACATTTGAAACTACCACAAAGAGACGGAAAGTAGCAATAAATACCAAGAAAAGAGGCGACGAAGATACCTCACTGATATCATCGCTAAGCCAAGATTCTCAAAGAATACAGAGTTCCTTCCGTAGGGTGGGTAAGTGTAAAAACCTAAAAATTAGTAAATTTGAAAGACAGATGTCCTTTTATGGTAGTCTTTCTAATAGCCGTATAGGGAGTAAGGCTGACAATACAACGTACCAGGACTCAGTGGAAGTTACTGCAACACCACTAAAAGTATCCTCTAGTGTTAAAAATACTATTCGATCGTCAGTGGGTATAATTGAATCGCCACCTATTGCGATATCAAGGACTGATGATGTAGTAGTCAAACACTCCCCATCTTTGTATAATAATATAGTTTCTCTAAAAAAGAGAAGTGAGGAAGTTGAAGTCAAGGCAACTCCACATAATGGGCCAAACGGTGGTTATCAAAGAAGTCCCCTGGGGCTGCTTATTGAATCGCCAGCTATTGTCGGTACTCCACAAGCGAAATCCACAAATATCGGGGATAAAACTGAGAAAACAAAGAAGGTCAGAAGAAGATTATTTGCTCCTTGAGTGAGATCACCGCCTATCACAGAGTCATTACCTGAGTAGTTTTATATAAAATTTGCATATTCGTCATTTTAATACAATTTAAAGATACATAACAATATATAATATATTAATATACTATCTCATACTTTGATACCGAAAGATCTCCACGCCATATTATCAATAACGGGCGCCCAGTGAATATTTAACTACAAATGCATCTATTCACCAAAGAATATGGCACCAACCAGTTCCTTGGCATCTTCTCTTTTCAATAGATAATAGGAAATAGTAACACCACATCGTTTCACCAACTTTTGTCTATCATCATCTGTTACATCACCAGTCTTACCACCATATATTTCCGGAAGATCCTTCTTTAAAATACTTAAAGCATTTATAACCGCCTCGACCAAAATTTCTGATTCCAGTTTATTAAATTTGACAATATTTGGATTACCCTTATGCTCCTCTAAATCTGCTAAAGATAAGTCCTGTTCATTGAAGATTAATCTAGACCAACTATAAAGATTTCCTAAAAAAAATCTAACTGCTTCAGATCCTAAGACAGAAGCACCTTTCAAACAACCATAATATGTACCAAAGACACGATTAGTATCAAGGAATGTCTTTAATAAAGTTCTTGTTACTCTTGGTTTTAAAGTCTTATAGATCTGTGGAAATTTCCCTAGAACATATTCCAACAGAGAAGCAGCAAAGTCTCTTAAGGCATTTGTGTTTTCTAAATATTCCTTATAATCATCGGAAAATAAATCTGAATTCTCAACAAGAGAGGCATCTCCCCTATCCCCTGTTAAATCCTCTACTAAATTTAGTTTGGAAGCATCCTCTTGGCCGACCGTTGTCTCCTTGGTATCATCGTTGTTTTCTTCAGTTTTCACTGATTCTTTGTTTGCTTCAACGGGCACATTATTTACAATGGGTGGTGTTATTGATTCCTTAGCAGAAGTGTTGGGTGAATCACCTAGTTTCTTAGCTAAGAGCAAAGTCAGGATGGAGGGCATTAAAGAATGAATATATGGTTCTAAAAAGATCGATTGGTTGCTTAGTAGAGAATAAATCATTTCTAGAATTGTAGTTAATAGAGTTAAATCGGATAAGTTATGTGTAATCTGTTCAGCGATGAATTGGATAAAATAAGGTAACAATTGATGTAACCCACTATCTGTTCTCAACGATGCCAAAGCTGCAGCCTTCATATGTTGTAATTTGTCGTTACCTTCTGGATTACCAGATTGTTCTTTAGTTGTAAGTACACCAATGATCTTATCAAAATAGATTTGAAGTTCTTTGGATAGAACATGTTTCACTAGTGGTTTAACTTCAATATTTTGACCTGGTTTCACTGAAGATACCGGTTGGTTATTTACTGTCTTTTCAGATCTACCATTGGTTGCCCCATTGTTATTATTGACAGTTAGAGTTTGTATACTATTATCATTCAGAGCAGTCACAATAGCTCCTCTCATAGTGGGCGGTATTGTAGTCCTGATTTCATTTAAGTTTGGATTTTGAATGATGTTAGGTTGAACACCTTCAATAGCCAACCAATGGGTAGTGAAAGTGGGTAAACGGGGGACAGGAGGTAATGGTTCATTAATCAACTTATCAAAATCAACTTCTCCTTCATTCAAGTAATATACTTGTTGTCCTCCCGTTGTATTTACTTTGGTGAAAGAGAGTTGACCCTTTTCTTCAGTGATGTTGTTCCCATTGATAGAGGTAGTCCCCGTAGTTGTATTATTAACATTGGTGGATGACACAGCCGAGGCATTTTTAGCTTGTGAAGCAAATGCAGTGTCATGATACCCATATAGAGGTTCAACGTTCAACACTCTCAGAGCTTTCGCCACATCATCTGTAGTAAGAATATCAGTCTTGGAGTGTCTCTTGAATTTAACTGCCTGCTCTATAATTTCTAGGATTCTGTATTCTACATCCATAGCTAATGCTTTCAACACATCGTCGTTGACGTTGTCTAATCCTAGTGATTCTGCCACATCCTTGACTGTGTCCTGTGGCGACCAGATAGTGTATGAAAGTGGATTGGACATTTTTCAGGATTACAGAAACAAGTATGAGTATCTAATCTTTCCTTTCAAACTGCGACTCCGATTAAAGTTGAAAGTAACGTCCACTTATATTGGATAACAAACAACACTTTATACTGCCGTGATACTAGTATTCTTGTCTTTTAAAGCTTCTCGATTATCACCTTTTGGTCAATATTGACATTCATGTCAGGTTTGCTTTCAAATAATTTTTCACTTGAAATTTAAAGAAAACAAATAGAAACTTCAAAGGATGATAATCTTGATAATGACAAATCGATAATAAAACTGTTGAACTGCACTACAAATCGAACATATCTACTGATTAAAAGATGTCCGACAGTATACAGCACGTCTCAAAGCTGCAACAAGAGGTGTTGGGGAAATATACACAACTAGCAGACTCTCTACATAAATTAGATGAAACTGTGAAGGAATTGAATCAATCTGCTACACAAGTTCAAAATAAGGCAGATCATATTTCTGCTGAGGAAATATTGGAGGAGATGAGACAAATTGAGACCAAGATTGGTCTAATAGGTACACTATTTAAGGGAAGTGTGTATTCTTTTATCCTGCAGCGGAAGAATGACTATAATATAATAAATAATCCTCCTGCGGATGGAGATATGGATCACTCCAGCTAACATATATGGATGCGTATGAGTGGTAAATTAAGTATTAGGACCAAGTTGTAACAGTAGTAAAAATAGGAAAAGCATTAATAGTTACTTCTTATATATTATATATGTGTAAACTCTACCAAATAAATTAAGTAAAGTATAATGTCGTTTTGTCTAGATGTTATAAAGGACAACTTTACCGTCCAACCCACATGATGAGACTTGGGAGACTTGGTCATTGGATTCAACATAAGGAATTAACCCGACAATAGCATTTTCATGAGCGCTTTCCTTTTGTTCTAAAGAGATTTTACCCTTTAAATCCAATTCTTTAAACTTTCTTAATGCAGAAATACCGAATGTTGGATTTTCATCATCATCCTGTTCTAGAGGATTACTAGATTGATTTGATAGACTACTAGAACCAGTGGCACTCTTTTCAAGAACATTGGAAGAAGCGATCTTGTCATAGTCCCTAGCAAATTTCCAACCTTGAGATGCCTCAGAGAACATAACAGGATGACAGTTGTAACCGGCACATAAAATTTCGTGGTCATTAATCCATAACAATGCTCTGTATGGTAATCCATCTGGAGCATTAACAGACTGTAAATTACCTTGATAATCTAAAACATTCAAAGTACCATCATGGGCCACATAGGCAACTTTTTCCATATTGCTACGCCATTGCACATCATGAATGTAAGCACCACCTTGATATTGCTCTTTGATTAAAGAACCAAATGGGAATTTGGACCCCCATGGAGAGTTAGCCACTACTTCTTTAGAATCTAACCCTTTAATGAAACCAGATGGAAGGATTCTCACAAACCCATCTGTACCACCAGAAGCTAATAAAACACCATTTTGATGCCATGATAAACAATTAATAGTGGATTTGATTGGTTTCTTGATATGTTTGGAAACCCACCAATTGTTCTCTTGTTCATAGTAACAAACAGCAATGATACGAGCACTGGAACCCACGGCAAATTTGTATCCATTAGGAGCCCAAGATACACATGTAGCAGCCCTATTGATACGTAATAGGACTAAAGTGGGTCTATAAGTACCATCACTTAATGGTTCCCAAACATATGCATTTCTGTCTTGGGAACAAGTGACAATCCTTCCATGAATGGAAATATCAACAGCAGTGACAGTCTTGTCATGATTTTCTAAAGTAGCCACCAACTGAGGATGTTTAATACCATTACCCAACCTGTAGATTAAACATTTGTTTTCACAAGTGATGGCCAATAAAGACTTGTCTTGGGATAAACAATGGGAGTAAATTGGGGCTTTGACTAGCTTGAAGACAGAAATAACTGATTTATCCATTAAAGAGGAGTGCAGAGGCAGGAAGAGCAAATAGTTCTTTTTGAATTAACAACGTATACGGCTATTAGGAGACTCTCAACTAATAAGTAACGTCTGGTTACTGTTGTTGCGATCTGGAATATCCAACCCCCTTTAGCAGTGTCCTCCTTTCCAGTTTGAATTTGAAATAAATTTCACTCTTTAATTTTTTTTTTCACCACTATATTTTCTTCTCAATAAAATTGATATCGACCTTGGGTACAATAAAGACAGACACTAACTACTATATATTGTATTTGTATATCGTGCATGGAACAGCTATATGCTGTTGTGCGATGATTGAGATTATGTATTCGTAGATTTCGGCTTACCCTTGTTCGAATTGTTATTGCTATTGCTGTTGTTACTATTTGCGCCTTTTGTATCGTTGGATTTCTTGGGTCCTCTCTGGTACTTCTTCTTGTTCAATTTAGGATTCTTAGTGGGGCGGAGTCCTGAGGGACCTTTCCCTTTATCACGTCTTTGAGTAGTCTCATCATCCCCATTATCCAATGACACATCCTTATTCTTAACATAAGATGTCTTCCCAGTCCTGACATTCCCACGGAACATATACTTTTCTTCTAATAATCTAGCACGCTGAGGAGATCTTTCCAACATTCTACCCCAGCCTTCAATTTGTTCATCAGACCAATTCGTTTGTTTTCTAATGGCCTTCCTAGAACTAGACCCTCTTTTGTTTCTTTCGAATAAAGTCTTATCTTGTTTTAATAAGTCCCATAAATATGCTTCATTCTTATCCATTTGTGACACTGTTTCATTGAACTTTGTTTCTGTATCTTCTTCTGTTTTATTTTTAGTGTTAGATGATGGCTCTGCATCATTACCAAGACCTATCCGTTGTGTTGCACTATTGATTCGGTTATTTTCCACCTGTGCTTCATCATACGTGTCATCTCTTTCATCTTCATCGTCTTGATACAACAATTTTAAGGCTCGAGTCAACGTTTTGTTTCTAACCTCATCTGGTACATGTTTAGTTAAGTTCTTATCATCATTCTTCTTCTTCAATAATACTAGAGGTGTGTTCTCGGATGGTTCTTCTTTCTGTTCTGTCTCTTCAACAGTTACATCCACATGTGCTGAAACTGTACTGGAAGTTTCAGTTTCAGTTTCTGGTTCTAGTGTATCTATTATACCCGGGTTCTCAAACAATTCATTAGTGATCAATTCTACATTATTATCATAACGTCTCAATAATTGAGATGCTTGACCGTTGGTTAAATCAGGGAACAATTCTTGTAATGAAGCTACATCCGCCATATCTACTTCTAAACGTGGCAGAGATTTATTTTTGTGTTGTTTCGTAGCGACTTTTCGCGTTTCACTACTAGATGACAAAGTAACGAAGGGTAGATATATGGTTAATTCAGATCTTGATTTTAAGAAATATTCACTTGTAAGAATGGATCCTAATAATGGATAGTACAATAAGGAATCAATACTATTAGTATCCAACTCCTCTGTAAGGAATTTCACTAAATGTGCTACATCAACACACAATAAAAGTGTGATACATAACTGTCTGGCTAAATCATTAAATCTGCCTTTCCCCTTTGCCCACCATAACTCAAGATTTTCAATCCAATTTAATAGAAGAAACTTATCCGCAAATCGTTCCCCATCATGTTCTTCATCCTCATGGTATGATAGTAACGCTTGTAATGTTTTCAAATCAGTTCTATCAAACTTATTTGATTCTATAAGATACTTCAACGATTGCTGTAATTGCGGTATTCTATTAATCTGAGCCCTTTGAACATTCACAGTAGGTGTTAATGTCCCCAGTATCAATTTTTGGACACTATTAGGATTTGCCACCACGTATAATTTAATCAAGTCCCATAACGTATCTCCGAAGATTTGTAAATAAATTAAGCCACAGGATTTGATAATATGGAAGATCCAACCTCTTAACAGTTGTAACTGTTCTTTCACGTCCTGGTTATACCCTAAACTGACTAATTTACCTTCCTCTAATGCCATTTCATGAAGATAACTTCTTATAAATATACGTAAATGATCTAAAACGTTCTCATCTAATTGATCAATCATGGAAATGTGTGAACCATGACCCATGCTGTTGTCACCGGCCATTAACCACTGACAATATTTCACATAAGTCTCTAGTAAATGCAACCACACAACTGGATCCTTCTCAATTAATTGAGCTCTTAATTTGAATGGTGGGAATTTGACAATTGGTAAATTTAATGGTTCTTTCTCCCCATCGATTTCCAAAACTCTTTGCTGTGGTCTTCTTAACATGATGTAAATCGTGATTTGATCTGCTTGATTATGGGGTCACTCAATCCTTGTCCTCTTTTCACTGAGGTGTCTCTGCTTTCTTTAAACAGTATGTGGTTGGAATTTCTTCAATACTTCATTTATTAATATCGAGTTTGTTCTTATTCTTAATATTAACTTCTTTAAGATTCCATTGTATGTAGCAAAGGGATAGTCATACATAATATGTTATACATGTATATATGATTAGGCCTTAAGACCCTTCTGTTCTGCCAGTTTCTTCCCCAGCTGTCCCTTTGTAAGTTGCTTAGTAGAGTCCTTCAATCGTTTCTCAGCAGCTAGTCTGGCAGCCTCCCTGGGTGATAATTGTATAGCATTCTGCTCTGTGGAAGACCCAACACTCGTAAATTGATCCTTTGCACCTACTATATCTCCCTTAGAATGAGGTGTCTTTGACTGTGACTGTTTCTTGGTTTTGGAATGTGTCCCAGTCTTCGATCTCTTTTCTGTCCCTACTCTATTTTGGTTTTGAGTCGTTCTTACAGTCCTGGTACCAGACATATCGGCATCACTCTCCTTATTTGTCGTTTCCTGTTTACTCCCACAGACACCCATGGCTCTACTCGAGGCTTTTCTGTCTGTAGTTATATGTCCTGGATAAAGCCTCGGTATCATTAAGGAATCGAACTGAAAATAGCAATTCGTTAAACTGTCAGTATGTAATGATAATGATAATATTGTATTTACAAGTCGGATATATATACGCCTACATATATAATTTAAGGTATTAGCCTTGACGGTGTAGACTTTGTAACTCAGGTACTACTAGACCCTGTGTATCGACTTCTTGGAACTTGCCATCTTCCCAATACTGTCTTAAGATTGGATATTTGAATATAAGGATTTTAGAGATACGTCTGTATTGAACAGGGTCCCTACAGTATTCTTTGAACAATTGAACCACTTGAACGTATAGTTTAGCTAATGCTTGTTTCTTGGAATCATCTATATTCGTTTCAGAGCCTAATAAAGTGGCATCTCTAATAGCAGCCCAATCTGCGTTGGCAATAAATTTTTGTCCCATTGAATCCACTTTTAGTATTAAGTCTATCCATTGATCCCAAATTTCCTGGGGAGTCATATCTAATGCCCCCAAACTTCTTAACAGGATACGCTTGGAAACGATAGTCTCTGGAATATCATATAATTTATATAATTTCTTGATATGATCATAAATTGCTTTATCCCTCCATGATAAAGAGCATTTAGTTAGGATGATATTTAATAAAGTCTCATCAATTGGACGTAATGTTTGATAAATATTTAATAAATTATCGAGTTCTTGGAACCCTGCTATTTTATCTGTCTTGTATTTACCATTAAAGAATAAAGCCATAAATGTATTGTTTAATGAAGAAAACACACCAATATTTAAGTTATTCTTTGTGTAATTGGTTATCATCTTTGACCAAACTTCAACAATCTTATTAAAATCTTGTGTTTCATTCCAAATATTAGTTAAAAATGAATTAATAGCCGACACTTGTAAATTGATTCTATATGGCATTTCTCCATTCAATGCATTTTGCCAAAAGGTCTCTGCCACATTAATATCTTTACAATCACCAATAAAGGACAGATGAGCGTCACATAAATAGTTAAATGATGAACCTCTAGAACGTGATTGATTTGGTGCATTTACCACGTCAGATAATTTATCAAATAAATCTAATGCAAAACGAGGTTCGTTAGCAAATAAGGCTGTCTTGATCATCCCACATAACATGTTTGGATGTGGGAAAGATAATTTCTTTGTACTCCTTTCATACAACTCTTTTAATGCAGTGAAATCATATTCTTCTCTTTGTTCAAGGGGCAACTTTGTACCATGTTGATATAATACAGGTAATAAAACACCAAGACATTTTGGTTGCATGAACACACTCTCTAATTCATCATCTTTCTTGGCCAGATCCCATAATTGTATCATTTCTGTAGTTAACCCTAATTCATTAAAGGACGTCAATAAATGCATCAACCCATATTCATTTATAAAAATTTTATGATTTAGGATATCCTGTGTGATGGATTGTAATGTAGTGGTTAAATATTTTACCATTTCGTGATGGAATGATTTAGAATCATAATCTGGCTTCTTATTTAGTTTTACTAATTGAAATCTGTTAATTCTTAATCCGTTATGAATCAAATTAATTAATGCGGATAACCTTCTAGCATTCATTTCAGGGCAGACCCCTACCAACTCATTATAAGTATGTATAGATCTTGTAATAGAATCCCAAAATAAAGCCAGATTTGGTGAAGTGCTTCCGCCATTATACGCTTTATTTTTACGTTGAAATCCTGGGGTGGTAAACTCTCTATCCATTAATGATCGATTTACATTATCATCAAAGGCACATAATTGGTTATAAAAGGGACTAGATGTGGATTCAGTTGTTAGAGGCTGATATCCTCTGATACTTATCCTTGAGAAACCCTGGTGTGCATTAGTCATAGACACAGTGTTATTATCACTGAATGTACTATTTGACCGCATATCTCTAGGATTGGATATATTGATACCCTTATTATAACTACTTAACGCTGCAGAAGACCAGGTCATAGTCATCGATGACCATCTTCTTATACCATTTGTATTTAATGTAGTTTCTAAATGATTGTATTGAGGAAAACTGGCACCATTATTGCCTCCCTTGCTCGATGCCCATGCGGCAGCTTTCCAGGTGGAAGTGGAATTCCTGGGTAATCTTCTAAACATCATTTCTAAAGCTTGTAAACAACTAGTGATATATAAAACCCTCTTTTCCTCAGTGGTAAACCCAGTCAGTATTACCAAGAGCCAAAGTTTATTCTCTCTACCCCTTCTAAACCATCTTCATCAAAGGCAGGTTCCCTCTAAAGAAAGATCCTTTCTTGATTTTTCATCAACGAAAGCTCGAATTTAAAAAAAAACATCAACAACAACACCAAAAACATCGAAAGAATCACCTCAAAATACTCGACACAGAAGCATTCACAGCTAATTTCACCATTCATAGACACAAGTAATAAACAGAAGATGTCCAGTAGCACTAACAACAAAGATATATTCACTCTGTTCGACAAGAAGGCTCAAGGATCCATTGGCCACGAGATGGTTGGTGATTATCTTAGAGCCATTGGATACAACCCCACTAATAAACAGGTGGTGGAACTCGTAGAATCCTCTGGTAATAATGATCGTTTCACTTTGGAGCAATTGGAACAACTAATTGCTGACAATCAACAGCTATTGGATGCCACTACACAAGGTAAATTGGAAGATTTTATTAAAGCCTTTCAAGTATTTGACAAAGAAAACACTGGGACGGTTACTGTGGGTGATTTGAAATATATGTTGACTGGTCTTGGTGAAAAATTGAGTGATGATGAAGTGGAAGAATTATTAAAGGGTATTGAAGTCGATTCCGAAGGTAGGATCGATTATAGAAAGTTTATTGAAGATATATTAAGACAATAAGTAAGCATGTAAATGTATATACATCTATTTTAAAAATGTTATATATTGTATAGTTTAATACCAATGTTCATTAGAATTAGTATGGTTAATAACCATAAAAACACTGTATGTCCCATTAAATCAAATAATAATGGAAATGTATATGAAGAAACAATTTGACCCAACCAGAAACAAACTCTAGATAATCGAATCGCATGGGATCCAAATCCATTAGCTGGTTCCAAAGATCCGATAAATATTTTATTCATTCCAATCACGCTTTGTGTAAGGGTTAAGATCACTAAACAAGTGATGGATACTACTAAACCCTTTTCTTTATATTTAAAACTGAAGGAGAGGATCAAAAGCATGATACCAATCATCATAGATGTATAATGAGATAAATATAATGGTCTCTTAGTCAGCCCACGAGTCTTTCTAACATTTAGTAAATGTGGTACTGAACTGACCACTTGAATTGATGAAAGAAGAATGGTTAAATTCATGGAATATGGATCTGGTAAGATATCAGTAAATAATTTCATTGAATATTGATTAATCCATTGTGTGTTTATTAACTGTAATGGGATAATTAATATTATCCATTTAAGACTTTGATGATGTTCTCGTTTATGCAAGAATTGTGACCAATTAAAGAAATAGTTGTGGAATAGACCCTTCCCTCTTTGTGCTTCATTGGAATTTCTCTGTTGTAGTTCCACTTCCCTTGTCCATTGTGCAATAATAGAATCCAATTGTGCCGGCGTAGAATTGTGATAATAGTGAGACAAGCAGCTTTTGACCACTGGATGAGGATACCCCTTGACTAAATACCATTTAGGAGATTCGAGAACATATTCAAAGAGTGGGAATAATGACGCCATTTGTAAAACTAGCTGGATTAAAAAGATATATCTCCAATGGAAGGAATCTAATAACGGTTTACTTAACAACTGACATAGAAGGATTCCCAGGGGAGCCAAGATATAATTAAACATTGCAATAATCCATGTGGATGCAACTTTTAAATCAGTAATTAAAAGAGATAAATAAACAGGAAGCGCGCTCACTTGAACCCCAGTACCGACACCACAAATCAAACGACCCAAATATACCATCCATACACTATCACTGGCCCATAAAAGGCACATACCAATGATATTAAAGGTATGTCCTAGAAGTAATTCCCATTTTAAAGATATCAAATGATAAAAATTTATCATATCAGTTATTAGAGTACCTATCCCACCCCCGGCGTAAAACCACATGGTCATTAGAGCCAAATCTTCATCTGTATCAATTGGGATACATTGGGGTTGGGATAATATATTGAAGTATGTACTGGAAGGTTGTGAAGACGCAATGAATTTACTACAGGTTAAAAGGAATTGAGGTCCATTTAAAATGGTGAAATTGGCACCCAATGTGATTACCACAAAGGCCAATGTTGTTATTAACTTGCCATTACCATTGAAATTGATCATATTACCATGTTTGAGCCTCTCTTTGGCATCTTTCGTCTTTATAGCCTTCCCACTGTTCTATACTGTATGATTGATGAAGTTTCATCTTTAAAATTTCACTTCAAAGCGATGATTTTACTCTTGACGATTGAGTCTATTCTAACAGATAGAAAGAGAGATCTGAAGTGAGGATAGGATATAAACAATACCAAATAGGTGGACGATAATGGATAATAATAACGTCATGAGATGGAATCCCGAGGACCATGTCCCCGAGGGAGTGATTGAATTACTGGCTCAAGCTACTGGAAATAATGATATTTTCAGTGCGGCATGCTACCCCCTAGCATTCTTTCACATCCTGCAGACATTGAAGTTACAGAAACGTACCGGCTGGTTAAACAACGGGATTGGTAAGGATACGGCTGAATCTATCTCGGATCACATGCATAGGATGTCGTTAATGGGTCTTATCTTGAAAAATCCAGATATTGACAGACATAAGTGTATGCTCATATCGTTGGTGCATGATGTGGCCGAGTCCTTAGTGGGGGATATAACCCCATATGATGAGAAGATTGATAAGGATGAGAAACATCTAAGAGAATTGGCTGCCATTGAATATATTTGCGATGAAATCGTCTCTAGATATAACCCTGCGGCGGGACAAGAAATTAAAGATAGATGGCTAGATTATGAGGATCAACGGTGCCTAGAGGCTATATATGCCAAAGACTTGGACAAATTCGAGATGTTGGTGCAATGTTTCGAGTATGAGAAGTTGCACAAGGGAGAGAAGAATCTACAACAATTCTACGGTTGTGTCGACCAAATCACCACCGAGGAGGTCCAGACGTGGCTACAAGCACTGTTGAAAGAGAGAGACCAGTATTTTGCTCACTTAGCCAGCGGTACGGTGAACTAATAAGAGCTCTTCCTCCATAGAAATTATTCTTGTACTTTATCATCGTTAATAGCACTATTTTCATTGAAATTTTTCACTTCGAATTTAAAAGACATTTCCTTTTAATGAAAACATGTATTCGATATAGAAATAAAGGCATTTAGAAGCCCGAGTATATACCCATATAGATCACCAGATCAATTAACTAATTACAGATAGAATGAAGCCTTTTGACAGTGGTCATGAAGACCTTGTGCATGACGTTGTGTATGATTTCTACGGTAGGTATGTGGCTACATGCTCTTCAGATCAACATATTAAAGTATTCAAAGCAGACAAAGAGACCAATAAATGGGAACTAAGTGATTCTTGGAAGGCCCACGATTCCTCCATTGTGGCTATTGATTGGGCTTCTCCTGAATTTGGTAGAATAATCGCATCTGTTTCCTACGACAAGACATTGAAGATTTGGGAAGAAAATCCAGATCAAGAAGAATGCTCTGGAAGACGTTGGAATCAATTATGTATCCTAAACGATTCCCAAGGTGCCTTATATGATGTCAAGTTTGCTCCACCCCATTTAGGCTTAAAATTAGCATCTATTGGTAATGATGGAACTTTAAGGATTTATGAAGCTTTAGAACCTTCCGATTTAAGAGCTTGGACATTAACCACAGAGATTAATATTTTGAAAGTTCCACCTGCAAACAATCTACAATCCGATTTTGGGTTATCCTGGTGTCCATCTAGGTTTTCCCCCGAAAGATTGGCCGTGTGTGTCTTAGATCAAGCTGTCATCTATGAAAAGGTATCTAAGAATAATCATGGTTCCAATATTAATGATAGTTCACTTAATAACAACTTAAGTGATAATAATGATTTTGCCATTGCTGATAATGATATGGATGATAGTACTACTAACGGCCATGAATATGGAAAAACAGATGATGGTACTATATTTGCTGATGAAGAAAACCTTAAAATTGATGATATGGATGTAGATCATATTGATAATGATAATGTCACTTCCCAAAATAATAATAACAATAATAACAGCGCTAGCAACAGTAATAATAGCATGAACAGATACCAAATTGTAGCTAAATTAAATGGACATCATGGTTTAATTAGAAGTATCAGTTGGGCTCCATCTATTGGTAGGTGGTACCAATTAATTGCAACGGGTTCCAAAGATGGGAATGTTCGTATCTTTAAATTAACAGACAGATCATCCATTAACAACCACCTAACAAATGATAATGACAGTGGTGAGGATATGGAGAAACATACATCCACGCATAACACCAACAACAATGGTAAGTTAAGATCAAATAATACAAGGTTGAATGTAGAATTATTAAGTGAACATGATGATCATAATGGCGAAGTATGGTCTGTATCTTGGAATTTAACTGGTACTATATTGTCAAGTGCTGGTGATGATGGGAAAGTACGTCTTTGGAAATCAACATATTCTAATGAATTTAAATGTATGTCTGTCATAACTGCTCAACAACAATGAGTGGGTATATATATTGTACATATATGTATATATATGGTACATATTCTCGATGAAAATATTGTAAGGAAGCTTATAGGGGTATTTCTGTTTGCATGGTTCGTTGTTTGATAGCTGCTGATTGTCGTCAGCAAATATCCATTTATCCCTAAATTGTTTTCTGCTTTACTTACATATATGGCTTTGTAAAGGGTGTATATGTTTTTGGCTCAACCCATCTACAAAATAAATCATATTTGGTGTACGTAGTTTCCACAGATCATTGGAAAGAGACAACAATATCTCAAATTTATATGCATAACGAATTAAATTTTTGATTTTAAGCCCAATTCTAAACCTTATGTTCTTATTCAATAAGCAATACTATATTATTTACCGATATCGAGAGTTTTGTCTACAAAATAATTTTTATTACAAGCCAAATTATAAGATATTTAGTGAATTCAGGTGACTGGTTTGTCTGTATACGTATTTCTCAATATTTTTTTAGTTTTCAACAAGTTTGGCCTTGTTGGCGCAATCGGTAGCGCGTATGACTCTTAATCATAAGGTTAGGGGTTCGAGCCCCCTACAGGGCTAACCTTATTTTTTAAATTTTTTTTTCATCCTACTGCTGGTGGTTACTTACAACTGAGGAATCTATATTACATCTGTTATACTATCAATATGTATTCCAAACCAATATGATCCTTTTTCTATATTTTTTTTTTAATTAATTATAGATTATCATGACTCATGCTTCATGAGTAGTGATTCTCGCAGAATTTTTGTTTCATGAATTTCATCTAATATTTTTGAGGTTTATGAAGAAAGGTGGAAGTTAAATAAGGATACTGTGCCCTAAGCTTTCAAACTTTGTTTGTCCAAAAATGGTAATCCTTTTAAATTTTGTCAAATGAAAACTAAAAATTTCAAACAAAATAAAAAATTTCTGAAAATTCAATAATTTAAGTGAAAAGCAATCCCTTTCTATAATAAGGCTTCCCAAATAGTTGATGGAGCTATAGTATTTCAGAGGATGCATACTTTCTCAATTACCTTTCTTGTGTTATTTTTATTATTAACTTATATCTATTTTAGGGTAAACTCAAGAGGAGAACATTAACATTGCCTTATCATCTAATCACCAAAACGCCGAACCTATCAATACGATAATGCTGAAATCACAACCTTCATAATATCTCATTGAAATAGCTTTTACCAACGATAATTTCTTATGCATTTTATAAATTATATACAATTTTACTAACATCTCCTATACGAGGTTATCAAGCTTTTATCTTTTTATCTTGGTGATCGTCATGATCCGGAGTGGAGTCTATCTTAGGTGTCGCACCAACTTCGTCCATTGGTCTTTTAAGTAGAGAAACACCCTTTTCTGCCGATTTATCTTCCTTTTCAACTGTTAATATCTTTGCTTCAGGTGAGGTACTCACTGCCTTACTAGTCTTACCACTTGTATTACCGGCGCTATGACTAAAAGCCTTTTTAGGCTTAGGCTCTTCTTCAATTTTTACAATCTGCCCATTCTTCAGTTCGTATTCCTTTTCCAAGCATTGCATTAAAGTGTAAACTCTTCTCCCAATTTCAAGCAAAGTTCTACTTTGGAAAAAGAAATCCAGTTCAAACAATGGACAGTCTCTGATCTCATCACGAATTAATTCATTAATGTCCTCTCTCTCCAAACCGTATTTGTTCAAGGTTATTAATATAAATCTATCTTCTTCTTTGGAAAATATTCTTTTATTATTGGACGATGGAGGATGCTTTAATTTCAAGTCAAAGAATGGGTTTTTATACTCGCTAATTTTTAGTTTCAGAATATTCTTTTGATATTGTATTTTTCTTAGTTTATCTTCATCAGCTTCAATTAATTTGATCAATTTCTCATGGTCATCGATACGTTCATAATTTGCCCAAAATGCCTTAGCATATGCCTCCACTTCTTCCAAAGTTTTCCCTGGGGATAGTTCCGAAGCAATGGCTTGGATAGAGTTTCTACCATACTTACCAGACAATGTTATGAACTTTCTAAAGTCAATTTTATTCCATTTACTAAAACCTTCACTCTCCCATTGAGTTTTCAAATTTTCTTCCTCTGCACTTAGTGGTTCAGCTTTATCTATGCCTTCTTTCAATTGTTCTAATTTACCTTGTAATTCTGTCTCTGACAAATCGTCCCCGTATGTGATTTTTGCATCCTCAATAGTAGGCACATATGCAGTCTTTTTGGCAATCCAAAGACGTTCTTTCTCATACAAGTCCTTTAAACCTACATTCATCAACTGATGGCTATTAAACTGACGAGGTTTGGGCATCCTGGGTTGTAAGGGAGTGGGAGCTTTTTTTGGATTTAGAACATCCTTATAATAGTTATCAACATCATATGAATAATTCTGGGTACGTTCACGTCTAGAAGTCATTGAATGTAACAAATTTGGATCAATAATATCCTTTTGGACTTGCTGCTTCTTAAAATCGGTACCATTCCATTCATATGCTGAATCTTGGTTAAATTTTTGTAGGTCATCAAGACCAAGTTTCTCATATTTAGCGTTCAGGGATCTAGTTTTATCTTCTGATGCACTTAATAATTGTTCCAAATCAACTTCGGGATCTGGGTCCTCATTCATCCGATTAAGCTTATCATTACTCTTATCTGATGATTTCTCACCTGGATGAGGAGTGCCTGATGAGGGACTGTTCCCACCTGTAGAACTGCCATTTTGGAAAACTTCTTTAGCACCATGTTGAATCATAGATAGTAAAGAATCTTTACTCTCTCCTTTAGTTTCCTTCTTCTTACCCAAGGAACTATTCTTTTGAATAACCAACTGGTCTAATTTCAATTTCTGAGTTGCTCTTTCTAAAATCTTGTCTTCTACAGAATTGTCCGTAACAAATCTGAATACCTTCACTTGTTTCTTTTGACCAATTCTGTGAGCTCTATCCATGGATTGTAAATCTGCTTGAGGGTTCCAATCTGAATCATATAATACAACAACATCGGCAGAAGTTAAATTAATACCTAGCCCACCTGCACGTGTGGTTAACAGGAAGATAAACTTATCGGAATCTGGAGCGTTATATTCATCAATAGATCTGATACGATCTTCGTGGTCAGTGGACCCATCAATTCTACAATAGTTGTAACCCCTAAAGAAACAATAATCTTCCATTATATCTAATACTCTTGACATTTGACTGAAGATTAAGACACGGGACCCATCTTCTTTTAATTTTTTCAATAATTTATCTAATACTTTTAGTTTAGCAGAATTGAAGATTAAATGCTCGTCTGTGGTATATGGTGGACCTGGTTCAGCACCATCAAATAAATATGGGTGATTACAACACTTTCTTAATTGCATGACGATGTTTAATAAACGAGTCTTTGATTCCTTGGATCCATTTGAGCCATTAACAGCATCAATATCCTTTTCTAAAATTTGTTTATACCATTTCCTTTGCATAGAGGACATCCCAACGTATAGATTAATTTCCTTTTTTGGCAGTAACGACGTTTCCACATCATTCTTGATACGACGTAACAAGAAGGGTTGTAAAATGGTACGTAGTTGTTTGACAATATTTTCTTTCTCCTCTTCGGAAGTATCAGATGAGAACCATTCATCAAAATCTTGTGAACTGGAGAAGATATCAGGCAATAAGAAATTTAATAAAGCCCATAATTCATGAAGATTATTTTGTAAGGGCGTACCTGTGATTAATAATCTATTTCTGGAGGTAAACTCTCTTAGCACTTGTGACAACATAGATTCTTCATTTTTGATTCTATGTGCTTCATCAATAACCACATATTCCCAATCAAATCTTTTGAAATATGTCTTTTCTCTAATAATAATTTCATAAGATGCGATAACCACATCAAAATCACAACTTAATAACTTGTTCTTTACCATTTGAGCTCTTTCCTCTTTATTACCTTGTAAAACAAAAGCATTTACCTCTGGTGTCCACCTATTAATTTCTCTTTGCCAATTATTCAAAGTAGATTTGGGCGCAATAACTAAGAATGGACCTGATATCTTTTCAATATATCTCAAGTAACCTAAGAATGAAATAGTTTGTAAAGTTTTCCCCAACCCCATCTCATCAGCTAGGATACCAGCCAATTTACTTGAATGCAATTGAATTAACCAATTCAAACCTTGAATTTGATAGGATCTTAATTTACCGTTAATAAATAATGGTGAATCTCTAAATTGGAATTCCATCCTATTACTCCCTTGGTCATCATCCTCACCTTCTTCGTCCTTCAACAACTCAGCATCTTCCTCCTTTTCACTTTTCCTTCTATTAACTTTCTTCTTAGAATTCTTACTGGCCTCTGCAGTGTCAATGTCATTAAGAATACTTTTAAAATTGGAATCCTTCTTAGCTTTAGTTTCAATAAAATGTCTAAATAATCCAGATAAGGATAAAAGTTGTTTAAATCTTTCCTTTGTGTTATCCAGTTCTTTCAATTTTCTAGATGAGATATTACTCTTATTATTTTGAAGCAAATATCTTTGTTGACGTGATTCTTGATCTGGTGTCAACATATCCTCTTGAAACGGCTTCAATTGTTGCCAATATTTCTCGTCAGCGGTCATACTGGTTTTTTATCCTACCCTAAGTGGTGTCTTCTGTTCAGATTTATTTCAAATAAAAGGATACCAAGAGAACAGGTTTTATTATAAAGGTTATTTCTTGTATACGTTCTGAAACCTAACTTGATATGTTATTGCTTAGAGTGCCAGATCCTTAGCCCGACTTTCACTAGAATGAAGATGTGGATTACAATAGGTGTTGACAGAAACGGATCAGTGCCAAGTTGTTTTCAAATTGGGAATCCAGAAGAAGATGGGATTTGAAAAGTTTTCACGTCACGTCAAAAGAAATGAGAAATGGAAGAATAATAAATTCCCACTTTAAGAGGGTGCTTGAGGATAAAATATATAGAGGTAGTAGAGCCACATTGTCTGTGCTTTAACAATTTAATCCCAAGAGAATGTAAATACTATATAAATAAATATTGTATGTATATATGCTACATGTACGAGTCAAAATACTATAAACTGACGCGACAGTTGAAATGATGTATATATTCGTGATAACAGTAATGCTAGCTCTCTCAAAAACACTCAAACTATACCGTATATATACAATATCTAACATCGGATACAGCAGCCATGATATCTTTGTTCTGTTATACATTATCAACTCATTTATATATTCCCCCAGCGATGCCAGGTCTTTTAATGATGAAATTTTAATTATGGAAAAAGACTGAAAAAAGAAGAATAATTAATAAGGTGACAGGTAAACTTGAATTGAGATACATGGGAATAGGGAACCCACAAGGTAGATAGTCACTTTTAGCCCGTTATATCTATGTCTCCTGTAAGTACATTTACGCATTTGAAAGACCAGTTCTTAGAAATAGATCGAGACTTTTCTATCCATCATCAGGAGAAAGAGAATAATGATACATTGGATGATTTGAACGATACAAGAAACGATCTAAACAACTCGGCACAGCATAGCTCCTTTCTCACACATATTCTGAATAACAAATTTAACAAGAATTTAGAAATATGTAGGGATAATTGCGTGCAAGAATCAGTAACTACCAATGAAGGTTCTACTATCAATGAATATCAAGAAACATTAGGCCTCTTAGAGGTCAAAACATCCAGTCTGCATCATGGCACTTTACAATTGATGCAAGAAGAGTATAATAAGTATCAAACACAATTGAAGACAAGAAGGTTTAGTGTGGATTTTGACCAACCGATTAATGTTAATGATAATGATGCAGACAGTCATTTACAAGATGTGGACAATCTTACACACGAAGAAGACTATGAAGTATATCAATTAAGACAAAGATTGTTGGGTATGAGACGGACTCACTCTATGGATCAAAGTGGTGAAACCACATCGATCGACAAACAATTACAAAACCATGAGAATATTCAAGAGAATTTGGTTCAAGATATGACAAAACTAGTCTCTAGTCTGAAGGAAGGTGCTGTTGCCTTCCAAACTGCACTGGATGAGGACCAAAAGATCCTGGGGGCTGCAGAGATCGGTATTCAAGTGGTTCGAAGGGTATATCTAACGTCAGTGGTAAACTGAAAAATTATGATAAAAATAAACTGGGGTGGATTTTCTATATTATGACGACTGTGTTTATGACTATTGGACTACTTATCACATTTGTCATCATTAAATTATTCCCTGCATTATAACACACGTAATACGGTATATACGCTATATATTAACTCCTAGAATTTATTTCGATACTGTTACTATGGGCAAAAGATAAATTTCAAACTTTAATAAAAAAAAAAAAATTAATGAGCAGACCATAAATCTTAGATGAGTCGACGAGAAATACAGATCCATCGAACAAAAACACCCGTATAAGACCCAGATAAGGTCACCTCCATGCACATAACGACTACATTTCTTATTGACACATATTTATAGACATAATAAATTAATACACAATGGAGGTAGATGATGAAACCACATCACAATTCGATGATGAAATTACATTTGCAAGACATATTATAAGAAATGCCAATAATTTTATGCTTTTGCCATTAGATAACAGTACGGTGGCCCAATTAAATGATGATATTCGTTCTCACTGTATAAATACTAGCACATTTATTAATTCACTAAGGCATATACTAGCGGAACAGAAATCACCAAACAAATATAGTGCCATTCAAAGCGATGACTTTGCCAGTATATTACAATTAGGTGATGAGACTCCCAATAGTAATTACAATGAAGATGGTTCAGACGGGGAACCCATTATAATTGATGACGAGATAGATCAAGAGGGAATATTAGCTGGGACATCGTTTGAACAGGAAAAGAAACCAAAGGATACATTTAAAGAGCCAAAGGAGAAACCCAAAGAGTCTAAAAAGAAATCTAAAGATCTCAAGTCTAAAATAACGAAAGAGAAAACAATAAAAAGTAAGGTAAAGAAGCCAACGAAGGCATCTAATGAAAATGATGAAGAACAAATAGATGAAGTACCTAAATTAAGTAAAAAAAAAACGGTAAGGATAGTTGAAGAACCCGAAACACAAGAAGACAGTGTGCATCCAATAAATGAGGTGAAAGAAACTGTTCAACCGGCGCTTGTTGGCTCACCAAATGTCGAGAAAAACAAAATATCTGTTACAACAGTTCCACCAGAAAAAAGTATCAAAACTGACAGTGCTGAAACCATACTCAAACGTACATATACCTCTAATATTTCTCCCATGTACAGATCTTCTGACTTAGATGTAATGAATCCTCCATGGGCCACCTCCCCGGACGAAAAAACGCCAAGTAATACATCCAATATTCAGTCTAGTAACGTTCCTGCTAGTACTCCAGAGAGCTCTACTATATCTTTGCCTGTATCTGCTCCAAATGAAACCATTAAAGAAAGTGCAGGAAAGGAGAAAAAAGATGTCACCAATACAAGGGATTTATCATTCTGGATAAATCTTCGAGAAAATCAAATTACGAAAAGACATGTCACCTCTTTTGAAGATTTGGATCCAGAACTGGTCATTACAGGTTGGAAGGAGAAAACTTTACCAGATTTGCAAATGCTAAGGAAAAAGGTCGATGAGGAATCTTTTCCAGAGTGGAACATGGAATTCTTAGCATTCTTAGAAAAATATCGTTTTGTTGCATTGGCTAGTACTAAGACAGCCAATACTACTCCTTTCCATGGTCTAGAAAACAAATTCTTATCTGAACATGTCTTACCATATCTGTTTCCAGAACTAGAGGAATGTAAACATCCCATATCCAGAAAATATTATGGCAATATTAAGAAGTCCAAATTAGGTATTAATCTCTCTAGAATTCAGAAATCCTCCAAAATACCTCCCCTATCTGATTTAGTGACTGAGGATAAAATTAAGGTGTGGCTAGAAAAGGCCAGACGTAGTTATTCATTGTTTGCTAATAAACTAAATTTTAGTGAGGTTCATGCTATTAGCACTTGCGTGGCTCATTATTCTAATGGTGAATATAGTAAGACGCTCAAAATTTGGCGTCAACATCCCAATCTCCACTCTGCATTGAATAACGGTGCTGCAATCTTCAGAAAACTGTTAAAGACATATGTTAAAAAGGGCTCCAAAACTTTTGAGGACAAGTCGACAGATGATAAGGAATCAAAACCTGATAACGAAAGTTATCGTGTAGATAAAAAGACCGTCGATAATAATAAAAAGAGACCTTCAGAATCTGGACCTTTGGAATCGAAAACTATAAAAAAGGTTACGCTGGAACGTCCGAAAGAATTCAAGGAGTTTCCTACTGGTCCTTTAGACGACTCACCCAAAAAGAAAGAGTCTATTATACCCTCTACTGCATCAGTAGCTTCCTCCTGGCTCACGGTACATGCTGATCAACCAGAATTGATAAAGAAGCTTGATTTCAAAACCTTTAATGAAGATGAAGTGATGCAGGGTTGGAGTAAAAAGATAGGTCCCAAACTGTTACCTATAATGGACGAATTAGACTCTCTTGAAGAAGGAAATGGATTTATTGAATGGGCGTTTAAGTTTTTAAGGGAGTTGGAATCTCATCACCTGACGACGGTCTTAAAGCATGATATTAACAGGATGCCAGAAAATAGGATCACCCCACTTCATGAGGCGGAAGATACCTTTTTATTCGAAAGAGTTTTTAAGAGTGCATTTCCCGACTTCAAATTGACCGAATATGCCTCCTCATATGACTATTGGGAAGCCGTGAAGACAAAAATGTGTCCTGACTATTCTAACCTTAAAAATGTCTTTAAGGCTAAGCTAAACAGTGCATCTATCGATACCTTCAAATCGAAGGAAAAATTAGAGGACTGGCTGAACACTCTAGATATGTACTATTATGCCCTTAATAATGGTCCACTCTACGGGAAACAACACATTCTGATCAATGAATTTATGAAGTATTGTCCACCTAGATATTACAGCGAAGTTGATAATTGGGTATCTAAACCATATTTTGTTATTATTAAGAAGATTGTGGACGCAATGAATAAAGGTGATAATATCATGAGCAAATCTGCAAATGAAATTCCTATTGCTTCACATACTAAAAAAGTTGAAAATCCAAAGAATGTACCAGGTGTGGCTCAAGCAAGCATAGCGATTGATACCACTTCCGATGATAACAGTGCAGCTGGATCGAAACTGGCAGCTGAAAAGAAGGATCGGTCACTTTTAGGCCTCAACAAGCTTGTCATCGATACTTCGATTTTCAATCCTGCTATTACAGTACCTGCTTCAAATATAGTGAGTGGTACTGTCGCTTCAAACAAAAACGTCAACAACATCCGTTCAATTGACAGTAGTAGTGCACCACTGAGCTTCAATACTGGTGTTACCGTAGAGAAATCTTTGTTTCCTGAAAAGCAGGTAGTGAAGCAGAAACCCCTTATCCTTAACACTGGTAAACCTGGCCCACTAGTTATTAATACCGGGTCAATTTCTGATGATGACACGAACACCACCGTTAAGAAGGATATTCTAAAGGGAGTAGTTTCAAGTATAGGGAATACCAATCATACCGCAAACAAAAATGGAACAGTTACAGACACTAGAACTGTTAAGCAATTTGAACTTAACACATCTTCATTTCCATCCAATGATGATACTGCTAAGTCGAATATCTCTACACTACCTACAAAGCCTTTGGGATCAAGATATACTAATCACCCCCAAGATAACGATAGCACTGTTCCAGGTGAGATAAAACAACCGATTCCTACAAAACCAACTATAACCAATGCTCCAGCCACTGCCTGCCGTGATATACCGACTCCTCCTAAAGTGAGTAGATATGACCCTACAAGTACATTCAAAACATCGACAATTCCATATTCTAATACTTTTAAATTTAAACAAGCTCCATCTCCACTTAGGGCAAGATCACCTCAAGCTACATCGGTTCCAATAATACCCCAACCACCTAATTTTAATGCCATCACTTCATCTACGGAACCAGAAAAATCGATGATGGAGATTAAATCGCCAAAACAGAATCCAACTACTCTTAACTCGTCAAATCTATCAATTTCGAGTATCACACCTCCTACCAAAAACGCCCCATTGAATAGTGTTCCAACCACAACTAAACCATCAACTACAGAATCACAAGCACCTAATACCAGTGAGGACCCCATCACGTCTAACTCTACATTGACAGTGGGACAGTATCCAAGACAGCCAGTTATTGAAATATCTGAAAGAGTCATTCCAACGGATTCTAAACCATTAGCTCCAGTTACCATGGATACAACAGTTACAGGGGGGGCTTCATCATATACAACAGGTATGAGTGTTTCAATGCAAGGGCCAGTGCCTAGTACTACTGCAATCGCTGGCTCTCCTTCCCTTACAAAACCTGACACTAGCTCTACTGAGATACCAAATACCACAAGTAGCCATAAACAAGCAGTTCAGGTAACTTCAACCACATCTCCTTCAATCAGTCATGTTACGATAAGCCCTAATAAGAGAGCTGAACAAGCTATTGCATTACCAAAAGGACCAGCAGCTTCTATGCATGATCCAAAGCTTCCTAGGCATACTCAGGCTATTGCATCAACCAAGACTGAATACTCGCCAATTAAGACGGATTCTTCTCTGCAACCAAGTTCGTCATCAAAGAACAAACTTGTAATCAATACCCATGATTTATGATGAGAGTATTCCTATAGATATTGAACTCTATTGACCAACGGCGGATCCTCTACTTTGCTGAGATCATTATCTGCCTGTTTCTTATATATATGTGTTTCCAATCAAGTTTCGTCACCAACGACAGGAGTTTCTACTGTGAAAAAAAATTATATAGTGAAAAAAAAATAATAATAATAATAATAAATTTGATCTGAAAAGTAGTGATGACAAGGTCTATTGCCGGAAGGTTAGTCTTAGAACTTCTGTATTTAAAGGTTTTTGCTATTTTGCAAGGTCACTAACACAACTATACGAGGTAGAAATGGCTAAGAGATCTGCTACTGAGGATGGTACCACTGTGGTTCCAAATGGAGTCAATCATAAAAATAAGATCGTTAAACATGTCTCTAAGACCCATGCTGCTCATATTATTAACAGTATAGATGATTATAAACATCTTTACATTTCAGTTCAACCATTAGATATCTTCTGTTTTGGTACTGGTTCCATGTGTGAGTTAGGGTTAGGTCCATTAGCTAAAAATAAAGAAGTGAAGAGACCAAGATTAAATCCATTTTTACCTATCAATGAGGCTAAGATTCTTTCGTTTGCTGTGGGTGGTATGCATACGATCGCACTTGATGAGAATCACGATATCTGGTCATGGGGTTGTAACGATGTTGGTGCATTAGGTAGAGATACCAGTGGTGCCAAAGAGGTGTTAAAGGATATGGATGCTGCCGATAGTGATAGTGATGATGATGGTGACTTGAATGAATTAGAATCCACCCCACATAAATTAGATAGATCTTTGTTCCCACCACTATTGGAGGGTCATAAAGTTGTTCAATTAGCTGCTACCGATAATTTAAGTTGTGCCCTTTTCAGTAATGGTGACATATATGCCTGGGGTACTTTCCGTTGTAATGAAGGTATTCTAGGGTTTTATCAAGATAAGATTAAGATTCAAACCACACCATGGAAGGTTCCCAACTTTTCTAAATACCAAGTAGTCCAAATGGCTGGTGGTAAAGACCATATTTTATTCTTAGATGAAGAGGGTATTGTATTTGCCTGGGGGAATGGTCAACAGTATCAATTAGGTAGAAAAGTGATGGACAGGTTCCGTTTAAAGACTCTAGATCCAAGGCCATTCGGTTTAAGACATGTTAAGTATATTGCCAGTGGTGAAAATCATTGTTTTGCCGTTAAGAAAGATGGTACAGTGGTCAGTTGGGGGTTAAATCAATTTGGTCAATGTGGTATTTCCGAAAACGTTGAAGATGGTGCTCTGGTCATAAAACCTACAAAGGTCAAGATTGATTTCAATTTAAAGATTAAGATGATCCAAGCTGGTGAACATCATTCATTGATTTTAACTCAGGATGGTGATCTATACTCATTTGGGAGATTAGATATGTTTGAAGTCGGTATTGCCAACGATAATTTGCCTGAAGAAAACACTTATAAGGATGAACATGGCAAAGCGCGTTCGATTCCAATTCCTACCAAGTTAACCAATGTGCCCAAATTCAAGACTATTGCTGCTGGATCCCATCACTCGTTAGCTGTAGCTATAAATGGTATCTGCTATTCATGGGGGTTCGGTGAAACTTATGCTGTTGGTCTTGGTCCAGCTGGGGAAGATATTGAGACTCCTACAAGAATTAAGAATACTGCCACGCAAGACGAGAACATTGTTTTGATTGGTTGTGGTGGACAGTTCTCCGTATCCGGTGGTGTGAAGTTATCTGACGAGGATGCAGAAAAGAGAGCTGATGAAATGGATGATTAAGAGACAAATTAAAAAGTAAATATAAGATAAACAATCAATATATTACGTAGCATCATGTAAAATTAAATTATACAGAAACTTTAAAAAATAAAGTTAATTAATAAAAAGAAAGAGAGAACATACCAATACATTACATCATACAGTAACCCTTTTTTAATTGAGAGAGGGGGGGGGAAGGGTCATTTCAAGATTAAAGACACCTGAGTCAGGTGACCTGACGGTAATCCAAACATTCGAGTGTTTCCTTACACATTCACCACTTTAATAGGACAGAATTTTTACCTCATTATTTTATCCTCTTGCATTCCCCATCCCCTCTTTTTAAATTTTCTGGAGAGAATGAGACAATTATAACAATTTCCATTAAAGGAGTTTTATGTACTGAAGAATCTAACCTTTTTAAGATTTACTCAGAGTTTTCTGTTGTGGACAAAGGACAAATAGACAAAGTCGCAACTTTAAACTGAGATCTGCGAGTTTTGTTGTTTCTTTTTCTGCTCATACACGTGTCTCTTCCCAAAAAAACGGCTAATGAAATCAGCCTGACGTAAATGTGACAGGGATCGACGTTTTTGTTCTTTTTTGGAATAAATTACTGCATTAGGAGATTTTCCACCGTTTAGTGATTCTCGAGGCGACCTTTTTTTTTTTTTTTTCCCTCGAGAATTTTGTTAAAATCTGACTCTTTATTAGTAGTTAGACTCTATTCCATTGCACCTAGTGATTTGAAGCTGATATCTCATGCTAGCGGATGTGTCTCTGTTGAGACGAGTTAAAGCCAGCTTAGAGTCCTGTTCCACTTTGCTTTATGACAACTGTTCTATCTTGATTGAGTACTTTTGCAGACCTGTTCACTAATATCCATATATAGAACTTGGAGATGCAGAAAAAAGGAAATAAACATGAGAAAAGACGCTTTTATTAAAAGCCTTTTAAACTAGCCAAATTTACATATCCTATTGTGATCTTCATTTTTAGATCATCCTCCCCACTAGTTGCAGTTTTAACATATTTGCTCGTGCATACCTATTTTTCTGTAATTGCATATCTGTAATTATATACACTAGCACTACCACTATTGAATCAGCTCCTGTTCCATCTGTCTTACTCTGCTTGTCTGAATATGGGCTCAATATGGTTTCCTATGGTATAAAATAATTTACATAAGCAGACCTAAACATGGTAATTTTAGGTTAGGACTATTTTGGTTAATTGTCTTTTGAACCCTCAAGAGGATAAGAGAAAAAGTTAGGGTTTACCGATAATTAATACTTGTGTCTCCAAAAGTTGCGGCTAAGAAATATACAAAGAAAAGTGAACAAGAGGACTCATTCGTATATGAGATAATGTAAATAAGATTGGGCTCTACATTTTGTATAGTAACGAATGCTCTAATGCGGGCTGGAGTCTTATAAAGAGTGAGGGCAACTATATAAAACAAATATGACCGATCTCGCAGCGCGGTTAAACAACCAAAAAATAATCACAAATTTTTTTTAGACCCGATTTACAGGTTTAAATAATAGCCACCCGCATCATTTGCCTTTCATTTTTTTTATGCTTCATTAGGAAAAAATGGTTTTGAAATTTTCTGGTATTGGACATTCTGATAATTAGGAATTCTCAACACAAAGGAGAAGTTATCTACTCTCTAAGTGGTATTCTCGGAGACACGAAACACTATATTCTGCTTCCTCTTATTTTATTAAATTGTCCATTTAAAAAAAAACATGAGAAATACCTTATAGTGTTTAGAAACTACTACTAAATTGAGTTATCGAAAAGTTCACAGAAAATTTTGTTTACCATGTGAATATTTCATCTGAAACAAATCTTACTGAATAAAAATACAATACAAACTAATTTTAAACACCTATTATTAAAGACTTAAAGAGGAAAAAAAAAGATAAAGGAACGGGGTATACTTTTATTAATTTTGGTTTGACATTTAGTTTTGTCGAATATATGAGGACAATACCAAAGGAACCGAGATGATGAAATAGAACCGGGGTAATAAAAAAAAAGAAAGGAATTTTTTGGTTTCTTTGGAGAAGCAAAGCACATTCTTTTGTCTTTTTTTGTGAATGTTTCAATATCAAAATATTCACACGATGAAAAGTCAAACCAACTAGTTTCCCATAAGAAGGAGACCGGTGCCCGATTCTCTCCTCTCCCCCACTTGAAAGGATTGGAAAAAAAAGACAAAAAATTCTTCTGTGGCCAGAATGCCATTACTATTGGTTACACTTTTTTGAATAGAATTCACCAATTTGCGAATTATCGATCACAGAAAGTGGTAAAAACGTATTGATTGTGTTCTTATTCATTCTAAGTAACTCTACCCAAATTCAACTGTAACACCGAGAAGCCTGGTGGATATCCTGGCAACATAGTCTGAAAGAAGTTTTGAAAGATAGTTCCCTATACTTAATCCCATCAATCGTATATAACGAAAAGGAAAGCAAACAATCGAAGAGATAAGAGTACTAGATAGTCTTCTTTCTATCAACAAAAACCCAATGACATTTTTCTTATTTGTTTTTAGAATCTTTTATTTACAGCATCAACATTTGGTGCGTTTTAAGATCTTCCATCCTTAATCCTCTTTACAGATAAAAGGATGGGAAGGAAACGTTTCAGATCTTGAGGAGCCACATTCTGTTTCCGGCAAAATATTGTTAAGTTCCATTGTGTCAAAAAAAGGATACACCCCTATTGTTTTCTTACAGAGTATTGTCTTCCCTCGGAATATTGCCTCTTTGGGATATAATTGCCTCCTTTAGGAAGTGTTGTTGCTGCATATTGAATGATGTAATGACACGCCGGATCGGAGACAATGCCGCCCCAAGATGTGACGTAAGTTTTTTTATTTTTTGGTGAGTGCTAGGCCTGGGGGCGGGAAAGTTTGCCCTCAAATTTTGCCGCATTTTTTATTTCCGCGGACACAAAAAATCCATTTTTTGTGTAGGGTATTTAATATTGAAAAATCAGTTTTATTTTCAAGGAAGATGTTCCTGTAGGGTTTGCGAAAACGAAAATCCAAGCTCCTACAAAATAAAATTGCGACCTAATTAATAATCCTATGGATGACGGTTCATCACAATAAATTTATTTGGTATCTAGGTTAATACACTCATGAATTTGAAAATTTAGTAGTGTTTTTAGTAGTAGTATGTGCCAGAATTGATGATAAAATTGCAAGTTACAGGTTGAGAATTTTCTAGCTCGGGCATATACCCACATTGGGCTCAGAGGCT
>JAJLXW010000528.1:43777-80167 GCA_030571515.1 Monosporozyma aquatica
ATGATGAATTTTTTGGGGCCAATATTAGGGCCCAGTTGAGGGGAAAATCGAAAATTGGCTGCGCTTAAATCAAAAAATTTTTCGCGCACCCAGGCCTAGGTGAGTGCTCCGGAATTTTCTTTTGCGTTTTTTGGGGCTTGCCGTTTTGGGCGCCATCCGATAAAAAGAGCAGAAATTTCTTTTTTATTTTGGCGTCCCCCCCTTTTTGTTTAAATTTGACATTTTTCTATTGTCGGGAGATCCCGGATCAGTACGTTCCGTGTTTATTGTTTCCGGCAACCGGCAAGAGTCTAGATCTTTACTGGCTATTGTGTCACCAGATTTCCATTGTTTCATCTTTTGTTCGGGCAAAAATTATAAAAAAGTTAACAATAGGGTGCCCAAATATAATCCTGTTAGATCTTGCATGATGCTTAATGGAATGCATATCCTACAGTAAGTTAACAATTTGCCATATGTCCAGGTTCTTTCGTCTACTCATTTATCATCCCACTTTTTGGAAACCGGAGGATCTTTTATTGAAAGAAGGAGGACAAAGTTTCAGCACTTTGAGTCAAAAGCGTCAACGAAAATCCAACTTTTGATACTATACGAAAAAAAAAACTACAACTGTTAATCATGCATACAATACCGATTAAAATTGTTCCACAGTCAACACAATAACAATTTTTTTTTGGTCGCTTTGGTTATTCTAATTTGTCGCAATTTATAACAATTATCTTAACACGTCAACTTCGACAAAAATAATGAGAATCTGGTATTAATTTTTTGTTGTTTTCTTTAGTATGTTGCAGGCATTCAATCAATCTTCGAAGAAACTTCATGCTATATTGAAGCTAAATTTCATTTCGTCTTCTTTTAATTGTCTTTAAACCTTCAAATTTCTTCACTTTTATTCCTGCAAAAAATCAGCCTATTTTTTCTTCTTGTATTGTATACTTCTTTTTATTTCATCGACTTCCATTTTCGTGCTTTCTTTTTTTTGTTCAAGGAGATCATCCACATCCCATCGAGCATTGACTACGCTAGGTGATATATATTATATATATAGATATAGATATATATACATGCTAATTTCTATACCCTGAACGAAATATCTATAAGAAGACTTTACTGCTTGGTTCATTTGTTTTTTTTTTTCATTCTCTTTTTGATTAATTTGTTTCAAGTTCAAGCTGTTTTTTTTTGTGCCCAGATATTCTATATTTGATTCATTGCATAAGACAACAACCACTTCAACGTCAGTTTTATTTTTGTTTTATCATAGTTACTAGCCAACGATACTTTACTACTGGCGATCTCTTCAAATCAATTTTTTTTTTTTAACTTTTTAATTCCATTTATCCATTATCAACATTTATTGATCATCTAAAATCAATTCACCCATCATATCACTACCATAATTATGAGTATTCCCAACCAAAGAATGGAACTACCTTCTATAAAGAGCATTTTTGACGTAATTAGTCAAGATATGTCTAATAATAATAATAATATTAATAATATTAATAATAATAATATACCACAGGGAAATGTTCGAACAATGTATCCTCCTAGTATGACACCACAACAACAACAACCTTTCCCAATACAGAAGAGAGATGTGCTGTTACCATTATCTCCACCCTCCACCACTCCGGTATACCAAAATAGACCAAACGTGATACCGTCATTCCCAACGCCGGCATCCTCTTCGAGGAATTTTAATAACATGTTACCAATGAATCACAATATTAATGGTAACATGCCAGTAATGGAGAATAATAAAAATTATACCACATCAATGAAATGTTATCATAATATGTATAATAACCCACAACAACGATTTACAGCAAATATAGTCACGTCAAATAATACAGGTTTGGGATTGAAGACTTCTCCTCCCTCATCACCATTACCTCACCCAATGTTAGTGGCTAACACAATGGATAATAGATCATACACTGAACAACAACAACAACGTAGTGTGCCCTCTTTATCTTCCATTTCCTCTTCTTCCTCTTCTGCTTCTTCAACTTCAAGTACATTCTCTTTTGCCCCATATATCCCAACAGCAAACAATTCCACCACTGCCACTACTACCCCCAATTTCAATAATAATAATATTAATTCAATTTACAATAGAAACAAAAATATCACTCCAAATAATAATATTCCAATCAATGTCACAAAATTAAGTACTTATAAGAGGATTGAAAAAAAATATCCAGCTAAGAGATCTAATCTACCCAAAAAGACAGTAGAGATTTTAAACGCCTGGTTATTAGAACATTTACATGATCCATATCCAACCCCACGTGAGAAGACTGAACTATTGGAGAAAACTGGGTTAACTAAGATTCAATTATCAAATTGGTTTATTAATGTCAGAAGACGTAAAGTCTTTGCTGATCATTCGGGAAATAATTCTAACACTGGCGGTGTAGTAGGCATCATGGCTACTTCTCAACAACACCATCACATTCATCATCATGATACTAATTCTAATTGACAACAACATATGAAAGAAATAGCAGAACTCGCTTCATTATTATTCTTTATTTTATTGTATTAAACATCTCTTTTTTTTTTTCTTTCAAGAGCGAATTGGTTGAAACAATCTCTTATTGCTCATCCTATGTAATAATGTATTGCTGTATAATAATATTCAGCTATATTAAATATAAATAATCATATAAATTTACTTCCTTTTAAAGCACACATTTTGTACTTTCGATAAAATAAAAATGGTTTACATTAATTGAGATAAAAGAGTTGCCTATATAATAAGCTCTTTATAGATAATACATGAACTCGTATAGTTTTACTTTATTTGTTTATTTATTGTGGAATATAATTATCTTCTTCTTGGTCTTGAGTGAAATCTGTTGAATCACCAGTTTGGAAATTATTATCATTATTATTATTATTATTATTATTATTAAATCTACTGCCTGCTGGATAATTAATGGGTCTATTATTATGATGAAACTTTCTATTATTGTGGCTGAATTGAGTACGTGCAAAACGTGGTTGCTGTGGTTCAGTCCAACCAATTCTTTCTTCCAATGGAATACCAAACCCACCTCTAGCAGCATCAAATTCAAATCTCATTTCATCGCTTACTTGACCACCACTTTTACCTCTACCAAATTGTCTACCATCTTCAAACCCTGGGTCCATATCAATTGTGATCACTTTATCATCTAATTTAGTCCCACCAAGATATTTTAAAGCATTACGTGCTTGTCTTGGAGTTTCATAAATGACAAAACAAAACCCACATGGTGTAAATTTAAAT
The DNA here is from genome assembly GCA_030571515.1 of Monosporozyma aquatica. Lineage (NCBI taxonomy): Eukaryota > Fungi > Ascomycota > Saccharomycetes > Saccharomycetales > Saccharomycetaceae > Monosporozyma > Monosporozyma aquatica. The sequence continues at coordinate 47,058 of JAJLXW010000528.1, forward strand.
CTATCTAATCCCATAATAATTCTCTTTATAGTACCACATTTACTAAATAATTCATAAATTTGTTCTTCAGACGTATAAAAGGATAAATTACCTACATAAATAGTGGCACTATCTATAGATTTTTTTAATTCTTCTAAACCACGAGCATTTCTCTTTGCCTTTCTAATTAAATAGTGCGATGGACTATCTAATCTTTTCACTGAATGATCCCATTTCAACTCATCAAAACCAGCAAGGGACATTTTCTTCGTTAAAGCTTTTAAACTATCGATACAGCTATAGTGGTATTATGGCCTCTTTTACCATTATTTGTTGTTAATCCAGTAATAATGGTAGTGATCCTAATATCCTGCAAGTAATTTTTCACTGAAAAGTTTTTAGAAAAGCTTCCAAAGTACACGTGACCCAAAATAATTTTTGCCATTGGGAAAAAGCGTCAGTAAATAACGATTTAAGATATATAATGTATATACAAGGAAAGATATTATTATAAAGCAAGGGGAGTTTACAAAAAATGTTAGTGGGATGTGGTAAAATAATACTTCACAATCAAACGGGTACTTTCAAAAAAATGTATTTCTTGCTGCCCATTGCTGAGTGGGAATTCTCACTGTGGATGTAAGATGTGAGTAAATACATGGACTTGGTGTACTTCGAGCAAATAGCTTCGCTATAGAAGTTTTGTGAGCACAAATACTACTGAAGACATGTATAGGAAGGAACCCTTCCCTTTCCTATTTCTTTGAGTAATCATATATAAATTATCACTTATCTTGCATATACATTTTAATAGAGAGCGAATAACAGGACATATACATTTAGAAACTAGGGAAAAGGAACCTTCTCCCCCTCCTCCTCCTCCTCTTCACATGCTCCCCTTAATTCAACTCAACAACATTGCCACCTGATACTCAAAACGATCAGCTGATTAAATAAGCTTCCCTTGCAAATCAGAATAGGATACAATCTTTCTATGAAGCAAAGCATTTTTTCTGCAAAAGTTCACTGAAACAGTATCTTTCATAATAACGTGTGCAACTGAAGAACTAATCCCCGATTGTCAAGTGACAGAATCAAGCGTAGCGACAAATTAATCTTAAATCTTATCCCCTTTCTATTATGGAGGTGTCAAGTTACGGATCCGAGAATTTATCAAGGAATCAATAAAAATTAGTTCCCAGAAGATAATAGCTTTTAATGCAACGTTACATCAAAAATTAAAAAATGAGATTGTCTCAACAATGCAAGGACAAATTGTGAACAACAATGGGTAGAAACAATTTTGACATGAAGTATATTGTAGTTAATAAAGTGCAGTGACGGCGATTTCGAAAAAAATGCGTGATTTTTGATCGATTTATTTTGGTTTTACCCGTTTCGGTCCGATTTTTCTTGAAAAATTGCCTGATCTGGCTGAAGTTTGGCAAGAAATGGGCAACACTGAATGATGGGCTGGGCTTTTACTCGCAGTGATAATACTCACTGGAATTAAAAATAAGATGATTTCACCCCTCGTTTTATTTAACTCTTTCTTTCTTGCTTGTCATGGAGCTTTCCTCAAAGGGAAAACTGTCCCAATTTATCACAGCGTATATCCGATTTTGTTCACCAGTTCTGTTTCCAGGTACACGCTCTGGATTCTGGCTTTGACGTGACATTGTTATAAGTGTATGTAGATTTCCTATAGGTGCTGATCATATATAATTTCTTTATACACTAATTTATTCAGTCTTCACTAGAGGATGTCTTTGTAACGCTCGCTATTTTTTCAGGTACTTTATAATTAGAAGCTCTACCTTCTTCATACAACGTCTCGATCACCTTTGGTAACGTGCCACTCTTCTTAATATCCAAATATTTCTTATAGAGAATCAATGCAGTATATGCATCCTCAATAGAATCATGATTATCTTCTTGAATGTTTTTATCTAATAATGCAAACGCCAAATATCTCAATGACAAATATCTTTTCCCCTGTAAGAAATAAATGGCAGTATCTCTAATTTGTTCCCTTGGGATATTAATGTTAATTAATTTGAAATCATTGTTTAACCCATGTCCGACAAATATGCATCCTAATTGCATCAATAACCATATCTTCCTATACACAATCTCTCTTGATACTAATGGTTTCTTACTCTTTTCTAAATCTAAGTCACCGGGCAAGATACCACTATATTTAGTCAAATAATCCTCAATATGATTTTTATTCACAATATAATCATCAATAAAGGGAACACCATATAAGGGTCCCTTTTCGCCTCTAATGACAGAGATTCTTGCTAAAGAAGATTTCTTGGGTCTTACCACCGTAGTATTCCCCTGACAATCTATATCACACAATTCACCATTCAATAAAACAAATTCAGCATCGATGGCAATTAATGTTCCAGGTTTAGGTGCCTCTTCTTTAGTCAACAATTGGTATTGTCTCTTGTAACCTTCTCTAATACCATTTGAGAAATGATCCTTATAAAGAATATCATAATTAATAGAATATGTGTCCACAGAGAAAAACGGTTTTCTTAATTCTTCACTATCACAATAAAGAATCATTTCGATAGATTTCCACCAATGGGACATATTAAGGGCCTCATCTTCATCAATTTCTACCACAAGATAATTATTAAACATATACCATTTAAATTGCTGTTCTTTATGATCCCACACTCGAGAATAGTTTACTAATCTAGATGAATTTGTACTAGGATCAGTGATTTTGGCAATGTACCCATTTAATTCATATTTGAACACTTCACCAGCCATCTTAAGATCATTATAGGATTGTTTCACAATGATCTTATTTTTGTATACAGAGGCATAAAATTCCTTGGCCAGCCATTTCTTAACAGTTCTTATAGTCTTCCATTCAGATTCCGTGAACATGGCTTGTAATGACATTAAAGGCGGTAAATTATTGACTGTCTTCTCAATCTCCATCATATCTTGTTTACCACAAGTTTCACAAATCATGTTCTGAGTCTTAGTGTATCGCATGGATGATTCGATATAAGGTAGAATTGTTTGATTACCTAATTTTTTACTAGATTGTTTAACACCATTTCTTATAGGAGATTGGATACATATACTAGGCTTCACACTTGTTTGTTTATTATAATGGTTACATTTGGATTTTATCTCAGTGGACACTGTGAATCCAAAACATTGTTCTAAAGTGATATTATGTCCTGTACTTTCGAATTCTTCCTTTAACAATCTATTTAATAGAAATTCGTTAAATTTCTGGATAACACTCTTAGATAAAGTATCATTGTGACCGTGACTCTTCGAATTTACATTACCAATAGGGTGAAAGATTGTTTAATAGATACGGTTCATTCACTATCTTCTCTAATAGTCCTGAGATTGCAGCTTGCGGGATAGAGTTTAACGTAAATTGGAAATTGGCAGATCTACAAACTTTACCATTTGATCTACTCATCATATCATATAAATATCCCAACTCAGATAATAAGGACGGTTTATCAAAATTTTCATCTTTCAAACAACCAACAAAAAAATTGAACACCTCTGGAACAAACCTATATAATTGAACGATAGAGTTAGTATAAGAATTATCCACGTCCGTATCAAGACCCGAGAAGGGTGTCTTGTTATAAGCTTTGAAATTAAAATTATCGGAACCATATTTCCCATAAGTGAATGGTAATTGACAATAAGCAGGTGGGATCTCTGATCCCACAGCTTTATAATGTAAAATATCTTCTTGATCAATTCCAGTGACCATTTTCTTCCTAATATCCTTCATACAGACGTATTGTGGCGCCGTGTTTCTTTTACCATATTTGCTTTTATCATATCTATAAAATGGGTATTTCTTCGATGAAAGATCCAATGAGGACCCATTCAAGGCTTGTTGTTTGCCCGATTTTGAAACTGGTGCCAAGGGTAAACTGTTTAAATCAATATTTTTTGGAATAGTTCCATCACTATTGAAAAGGGTGTATGGCCATGCAGATAGTAATCTTTCATTGTAATATGGTAACCCAACACTACTTAATGGGAAATCCATAGAATCAACGGGAATAAAAGAATGGGGACCATCATCCACAAAATCTGGATATTGTAATATTTCTGGAGTGTTTGTAAAATTAGCACCATGATGAGATCTTGACCATGTACTTAACACGTTATCCTTCTCCAAAACAGCGATATGGTCCCCGCTAGGAGATAAGGTCATTGATCTGATTTCTTGGCCGGGATGAACATACTGGGTTCGTAACACTGGATTTGAAAGGTCTATAAAATCAAAAGCACCAGATTCAGAACCAACAAACATCACCGTAGGTAAGACCGGATGTAATTGTACAAATGAGGCACCACATGCACCCATATTACCTTCTTTGGAGAATGCTACTGGTGATAATTGTTTCATTGTTCTCAAATCAAACACATTTACAAATGGATCAGCAAAGGAATTATAAAATGACTTGGATTTTCCGGTGGTTACCAAAGTAAAATCAGCAATATCCATAGATGTGATTGTATCCGAATGACATGCAAACGATTTTATCATTTGATTTGATCTGGGGTCTAAAAGATCCACAGTTCCAGTTGGTTTCCCAATGACTAATAAGTTTCTTGTGGATTTCAGTAGTTTCACTTTTGCATTATAATTAATAATACTTGTTAGTTTTACTTTATTTAAGTCCAAGCAGGTGATCCCTACTGATGTGTTGTTACCTGCACAATATACCAAATTTTGGTTATCCAGGGATAAGGGACACATAGTCTGCAATTCACTGAATTCGGCTATATTTATACTTGTCACATTAAACATAGTCACCCCTCTTCTATTGGACATATGCAATGCATCTTCACTTAGGGATAAAATACCTTCTCTCATGGGGACAATAGTCCTTACTTCAGAACCACCAATGTGACCTTTATACCGTGTATATAATTGTAAGTTAGGGTCATAGGATGATACGCAACCATAAGTATCTCCTGCCCATAACAAGTTGGCGTATTCATCAAAGACTATATTCGAGACATCCTTGTCACGGTTATCAAATCTGAAGTATGATTTATTTAAATGATTCACTAATGTGTTTGTATTGTTGAACAGATGCTGCCAGTTATTCATAGTATTCTCTTAACTTTCTTTTATATGAATGTGTGTTTGCTAGATAATAATATAGGTTCCAATAATAATAAGAATAAGTTTTTGGTCATTAAGATGGTCCAGATAAAATGATAGAAGGGAAAACAAAAAAGGTAGCTCAAAGGACCAGGTAAATGTCAGTTTCCAGGAAAACGAAACTATGTTTAATTTCTAAAGAAAAACAACTTTAAGTCCTTATTTTAAACGATAACAGTGTTAGCAGTCAAATTCTGGTTCTATCAGCCTTCAAACCTTCTACCTTTGTTTGAAATTGAATTGAGAACTTCTTATTTTACCAGTTTTGTTTATTTCACATTTGAAATTTCAATCAGGATAAAGAAGAAGCAGTTACCCTCTGGAGTCAACAAACAATCTGAAAGCAAAGAGTAGTAGAATAGGGCAAGTTACATCTAGTAATAGTGACTATAGGAAATTGTCCCGATGAGTAGTCAATTGGAGGAATATCAGGAAGACACTACTTCTAGCCACAAATTGAGACCCACAAGTAGCATTTTAAAACAAACATTAAGTCAGAATATATCCAGCCAATTTAATGATCCGCAGACATCACAACCGCAACCAGAGGCGCCCACTTCGACGGTTGTTGACGAAGATCTCACATCAACATCACAGTTGCTAAACAGATCTCATCGAAGAGTGTCTTTCGCACCAGATGTAACGCTTCATAGTTTTGACTTTGTAGTGAGCAGTACACAAAATGCTCCCCCAACCAACATACCCAGAAAGGAACCGAAGAAAGGACAACAAGCAACTCAACCTGTTCAACATGATATATCACAGAGGGTAGAAGAAGGTCAGGAGGAGGATTCTACAAGTATGGAATTAACTGGACCAATTAACCTAAATAAAAACACTCATCTCATCAATCAACCTCTGGAACCAATACAGGATGAACCTGAAGATATGAGTATTGATTTACTCCCTAGAGAGGAAAGAATGTCTCCTATCTCATTATCATTTGATAAATATGAAATTGGAAATGGCAAGACCGATGGTACGATGGAATTGACAGGTTCTTTTAAGCAAATTGATGAGAAGGATTCAAATACAATGGATTTTACCAAGATTTCCTTCTATCCGGATGATGCTAATACTTCTAAAAGTCAAGATATGGATTTAACTGGTGTTCAAAATTATTCCAATAATACAAGGAGTTCCCTTCCTCTTACGATAGAGAGACCTCAAGAGGAAGATGAAACTATGGATTTAACCCAGATTAAGAGTCATGAAGTATTTAGACCTCCAAAGGACCAGGCCGCTGAAATGGAGCTAACACAAACGCACAATGTTACTAAGAATAACAATATCAGATCTTCAGAAGAAAGTGATGATGACAATGAGTTGGATCTTACGGAAATAAATATAAAGCGCACCCCAAGAACTGGTTCCGACGAAACTCAAATGGAATTGACTCAAATTCATAAACCTTTAGCAGTGCCTAATAAAATCAGTACGACCAATCCTATCGCTAATAACCAAGTAGCAGACGAGAATGAAATGGAGCTTACTGGGATACAATTTCACCAGATTGATCTTTCCTTGCACCAAAAGCACTCCAAAAATAACGATAGTAATGTAGATGGCGAAGACCATGAGCTATCCATGGAATTCACTAATATTCTTCGGCAGTCAATTGAAAACAGTAATACTAATGTCAAGAGATTAAGAATCGATACAGATAACGAGGAAATGACTCGACAGAACAAAATACCGCATACAGATGATCCCAAGTTATCTGATCCAGAAAGAATGTCTCCAATTAAATTAGCTGAAATTTATAATGAAGGTACCTTCTTACCGGAGAGGGACAATTATTCATTAACAAAATTTCTGACTGATATAAACTCCAATTTTTTAAAAGAGATCGAAGATTTGAGTATAAGTCCAGGCCCAATATATATCGGATGTAAAGCTAGTACCAGTACTGATATAGGAAAGAAGTTACATTTGTTAACTTCTCTTTATTGTGACATCCCATGGTTTCAAATGATAACATTTATGTCCAATGAATTGACTACCATGAATGAAAAATCTGAATTAGTATTTAATAATTTACAGAAACAGATATCAACTGGGGTAACACCTCCTTTGTTATTGAAACAATATTATTCTGCGTCTGATGTTGAACAAAAAAATATCACTGACCAATTGAATATAGTTAAATTGTATGCCTCCCTAGAAGCGAAGAAAACGTGGTATAAATGGCAATTATCGAATTTGGAGAACGTTAAAGTTATCTTAAAGGATAACCTTTCCTTATTAAGAGAAAGGCAAGAACTGCTTGAAGGGAAATTGATTGAACAACAAAAATTAAATAATGATATTAAATTATTAAAGGAGTCTATAAAGAATGAGATTGCCGCTTTAAAGAATAACATCAATACAAATATGAAAGAGTTATCACTAGAAAACAAGATAAAACTGGCTAAATTGAAGAGAATGGTAGAGCTGAGTAAGGGAAACGTTATAGACTTGCCCATTCTCATAAGGCAAAAACAACAAGTGGATAATGAGATATCCAAGTTGAGACAAATCGTATCTAACTTGCAAAACAAGGACCAGGATGTGGATATTAGCCTTTTGGAGCAGAATAAGGCATCATGTAATATTGTAAGACGTAAATTAAGAATATTAGAAAATATTACTGGTATCCACTTCATCAAGATAACAAATGATCAAATTACATTCAAAGTTTCCGCGCTTAATTTTCCTCTAGAGATTCACTTAAATGAGTCATGTGGATCCTTCTTCTCTCGTACCTTGGAAAGAATTAGGGATCCTTTTGTGAAACTTATATTTGCAAATCATTTTAGTACTAATTATAACACTCAAGTACCAACATATGAGGTATTACATGTGTTATTTCTCCGTATCAGAAGCCTTCTACCAGTGATCCGAGAATTTAATTTATTAAGAAGAATATTCATCATTCATATCAGACGGATAAAAGAGAGAAATACGGAGCATCTAATTGAGCTCAAGTGTCAGAATTTTACCACCAGGCAGTCCGTGCTTTATCAGATCCCTGTCATCGATTTTAAGAATTTTCTCGATGACTCCACCAATGGCCTAACTGTTCGTGCATCTGTCACTCCAGCCAAACAAGACTTAGGGATAGAGCAACTACAAACGTTATTCACAACTAAAACCCGCCATATCATTCCGCTCTTAAATGATCAACATGTTACGGTGACAGGAGGTTTACTGGCAACATTGCCTTCCTAAGACAAATAGGTAAATACCATATATGTATTCATATCTAAATATAAATATATATTCCTCAATTGTATCATCTCTACTCAATCTTGTCATATGTCGAGTTAAACCCTATAGTGGAATCACTAATATGTACTAAGAACTTTTTTTTTTCTTTGCGCACTGAAAAATTTATTTCAAATTTTAAAGCAAAATAAACAAAAAGGAAGCATTGATCGAATAACCGTCACTTGACCTGTCAGTCACTCAATTTCCAGTTGCTAGCTCTGCAGAAACACTAACAGGTTGGATTCTCGTTAGATTCGTTTGCTTTGTATATTGATCTGAAATATACCCACAATCAAAGAGAAAATGTTTGCTACAAAACTAAACACATCGACACCAACATCGACACCAGCACCTGCTCAACCAGGTAACAACAATTCGCTTTTCTCACAGAAACCTGGTGGATTATTTAACAATGTGAACAATTCTGGTTCAATTGGTACCTCGACACCAAGTCCGTCAACTGGTTTATTTGGTAACAAGCCTAACACAACAACCACAACTGCTCCGTCTACTCAGCCAGGTGGACTATTTGGTAATTCTACTAATACAAATAACGGTACAAATGCTCCTGGTAGCGGATTGTTTGGTAATTCTGCTTCCACGAACCAGCCTGCAGCGGGGTTGTTTGGAGCTAAACCAGCTACCGCAACAAACACTTTATCAACAGGTGGGCTCTTTGGTAATTCTTTCACATCAAACACAAATACTATAGGTTCGACCGCTGGATCCTCTCTATTTGGTAACCCTACAACAAATGCTTTGAATAACAACAATGCCACCACGGGCCTCTTTGGCAACAGACCTGCTGTAGGTGGTGGGTTATTTGGTAATAGTACACTATCTCAGCAAGTACCACCACAACAAACACAACCTCAATCTAATCCTTATGGTTTGAATATTGGGAATATACCAGTTAGTGTAGCCTCCATGCCTGCCCCAATCATTGAGACAACTAAGAAGGGTTCTAGCGATACAGTTAAAACAGAAACAACCCATAAACCATCTATTTCAAAGAGATCCTTTTCTGTATCTTCAAATGTGCCAGCTCCCGTAACAAATGTCCCACATTCCAACCTATTCCATAAATTAAATTCCAGATTACATTCTGTGAAGAATTTTGCCTCAACAAAGGGCATATTTTCACCATCCTGGAACTCATCTGATTATTTAAAATCAAGTTCCCTATCCAATCAGAGAAGTACTTCCGTTAAAGACCTTGCCACTTTGGCAAATGGTTCTGGTAATATTCAAGAATTACGTAGATTGAATATAGACACCGAAAGAAGTGCTGCCAAAAAGATTAAGTTATTATCCGGGAAACCGGTTATTACCAAGTTGAATAATGAAGAGAAATCGGTTCATAATAATGAAGAGTTGAACGAAGCGGTTAATAACGATTCTACAGAAGATGTGAACCAACCATCAGATAACGATGCCCTTATTACCAAAGATACAAAAGGCAGTATCTCCGAAGAACCCGTTCTCGCGGTGGATAATTCCAATCTGCAAGACACGGACTATTGGTGCTCACCTTCACCAGAATTCCTATCAAAATTATCTTCGACCCAATTAAAATCTGTTCCAAATTTCATTATTGGAAGGAAAGGGTTTGGTAATATATCCTTCAACTATGACGTCGACTTAACTGCCTTCAGTCCTCATTTTAGGCAAGAGTTATTCGGAAACATTGTGTCTTTTTACTCAACCAAGACAGTGGAAGTCTATCCTGATCATAATAACAAACCGGCAGTTGGTTGTGGATTAAATGTCCCCGCTACTATTTCGTTGGAAAAGATTTATCCAATTGATAAGAAAACAAAGAGACCAATTACTGATACTTCAAAAACTGATGAAATGCAAGTATTGATTAGGAAATTGAAATCCATGAGGGATATGGAATTTATATCTTATAATCCGTTTGGTGGGGTGTGGACTTTTAAAGTAAACCACTTCAGTATATGGGGTTTAGTGAATGATGAAGATGCTGAAGTGGGTGAAGATGATATCACTGCTTATAAACAGCGTGCAGATAGTCCTGCCTATGGTACAATTAAACCATTTGATAATAGGCAATTGGTTCCAGTTGGCTCAGGTAATCAATCTAATGATGATTTTGTTATGAACGACTCAGAGATTGGGTTAAATGCTGATATTATCGAAGAAAAACAATATGAACCTGATGTCATGGAACAAGATTTTGAAGCCTTAGAAGCTGCTCCCGATCTTAATATCTCAAAAGACTGGATTACACAATTGAAGCTAGCCGGTTCAAATGAACATACTATTTTCATTGAAGAAAAATACCTCAAATCAATGCCTGCCAGAATTACTGATGTCTTAAATAAATTCGATGAAGAACGTGAAGTTGACAAACAGATTTCCAAAAATTTGAAACTCACTACTGGTACAAATTTTGCCAAGATTTTGTATAATAACAGTATTCTTATTAAGGATAGAACTTCTCCATGTAATGCTTCCATTCGTATGTTGAAATCAGAGCTAGGTGATAAGTTTAATATTCAAAAGGAACTTTTCCAGAAACACATTACTTCTTCAACTATCGAACAGAGAAAATTGAATGACTTGCCTCAAATTACTAATTTTGATTTAAGATTCCAAGATATACTACAAGTGGTACCTTCAACAGATCTACTCTACAATATCTGGGAGCTTTGCTCTATTCTCTTTGATGATATTCTATTACCATATGATGTGAATGATGCAATGGTGAAGAACACATTAATACAAAAGGCAAGACACCAGAATTTGTGTCGTTGGTTACAAAATAATATAGCAGGTTCTTTAGCTAATAAAGATAGTAATTTTTCTGATCCACTTGAGCGTGTATTCCTTTCACTTGTAAAGAATGACGTCATTGAAGCCACAAAACTAGCCATAGCCTCTAACAACAAACATTTGGCTGTGTTGATTTCATGTCTAGGATCTAATGATCCACGTATTCGTGAGTTATCTAGTTTACAATTATCTACATGGAAATCTAATGGACAATCTGTGGATTCTCGAGTGAAAAAGATTTACCAGTTGCTGTCAGGGGACTTATTTAATGACGTTGCATTGGTATCTACCCTAATTGAACAATACGGCTGGCTCGGTGCATTCTCTTTAGCTATTTTCTACGGTCAAATTGATGAGATGCCTCTTGAAGAATTAGTAGAAAGTCACTTATTTATTATTGAAAAATCAGATAATCTGTTCTTACCAGGTATATTTAAAATATTCAGTCAACAAGGGAATGTTGATGCTTTGATAAAAGAAATTTCTACCACTTCTACGGATGTCAATAATACTAATAATAATGTTAATGTTCAATTTTTATGGTATTTGATTCAAATCTTAGTCTCTAAGAGTCACCGCCACGTTTCTGAATCATTAAGAGACACCATTACTTTACTTTATGTTGATCAATTGAAACTATTAGGATGTTCAGTTGAATCTTTGTACGTGGCATTATTTATTAATGCTGACAAAGTTGCCGAGCAGACATTGGAAACTATCCTTGATCATACTGTACCAACAGTCTGGAATGATCCAATGAGTGGAACCACTATTTTGGAGAAATTACAAATACCAAAAAAGAATATTTATGGGTCATTAGCATTATATGAAAAATATCTTGGGAATTATATTAAAGAAACTGAATATTTAATACATGGAGGGTTATTTGACCAAGCTGGTGAATTAATTTGCAAAGAAGTCGGACCCAAATTGATCTTAAGCTATAATGAAGGTGAGGATATCGAATATTTGAATACCTTGAACGAATTCATCAAGAAAATACCAAAATCGGAGTGTCCTGCTTTGGTTGAAGAGTTATCGGTCTTTACCCAGTTTTCTACGATAATATCTGCCAGTAAGAAGAAAGAGACTAATGAGAAAGACATAACCACCTTACAAAGGAATGTGAAGACATACTACGAAAAGAATAAACATTTCAAAATTATTCCTGCATGCTGTAATATCATTAATAAGAGACTAGAGTATCTTACGAGTAAATAAATATATAAATAAACACGTAAAACAACTGTACAGTGTTTATAGAAGAATCTAATAGAATTCAAGTGTATTTATAAAAGATGATATGAGGTGTATTTACATACAAGCTTCGGTTTATTATTTTAGGAAAAGTTTATACATAGTTAAAATATTATACAGGTGTAAAATATGTTTTCTTTTCATAATGAGTTCTTTCAAAGAAAAACTCATTGGGTTAATCCCATCTCTTCTTGGAGCTGTATAGGCTTCACCTCTGAATATAGGCGTGGATTATTTTGTTCCAGACGGTAATAACAGATAAAAAAATGACCAATTGAAAAGGGAACCCTTCGTTGTTTTCAGGCATATAGAAGATAAAAATGTAGTGACCTTACAAATCACCAACAGCATCTCTTAATTCTTCGACAACATTAAGAACTGCTAATGAAGCAGGACTTTCAGGATAAGCATCTAAGAAACTTTCACCGAAATCAGCACATTTTCCTATTCTTGGATCTAATGGTACAGCCCCTAAGAATTTAATACCTAGTTCTTCACAAAGGGCTTTTCCACCACCAGTGGTGGCCTTAAAGATTTGTGATTCCCCCTTACAATTTGGGCATACAAACCCACTCATATTTTCGACTAACCCCAGGATATTGATCCCAGCCTTCTTACAGAAATCAATTTCCTTTCTGACATCTAATAATGCGACTTCTTGTGGGGTGGTAACAATAAGAGCCCCATCGATCCCAGAATCTTGCATGAATTTGTTGATAGAGATATGTTCATCAGAAGTTCCCGGTGGAGTGTCAATGACTAAATAATCTAAATTGTCCCATTCTACATCCTTTAAAAACTTCTTAATTAGTTGATTCTTCTTATTACCTCTCCAGATGACAGCAGAGTCATCTTCCGGTAGCATAAATTGAATAGACATGGCAGCAAGATTATCTGCCACATACACTGGTGTCCAACCTGAATTTGATTCGTGAACAAATTCATCATTACAACCCAGCATGTGGGGTAAAGATGGCCCACAAATATCTAAATCCATGGCCCCAACTTGTAAATCTTCATCAGCAGATAGGGCCCAACTTAACATAGTGGTGAAAGTGGATTTGCCGACACCACCTTTACCAGATAAGACCAAGATTTTATGATCAATACCGGCCAAATTTTCCGTAATTAATGGGATATCAGGATCCGGTCCCTTAGGTAAACTTTCACAGATTTCTTTATTAGCACACCCATTACAGGCGTCTGCTTTACCGGCCATCTCAGATTCTGGGCCTGGACAATGTTCTGGTTCTGGTTCATTTAGAGTATATTCTGGAGGTAGGATTTGCTCATTTGCCTGTTGTGGCACTGCTTGCATCACTTCTGTAGCCATGACTTAATATTCTGCTTTAACAGTGGTATTATTGGTATTGTTTTTATTATTTACTGTTCCTGTTTCTTACGTTCAAACAATCTATAAACTCTGGAAAGTCCATATCTTAGTCATCGGGTCTCTTTTATATATCAAATTTTTCAAATAATTTTTCACTTGTGTCTTTGAGAAGAAAATAATATCGAATTAATAATCATCGATTAAAGGGAACTTGAAGGAGCCACAAAGAGAGTGAGGGTGGTGAGAAGAAGTGGTCGAGGAAAGGTCCCTAAATTATGTGGAACTAATATAGGCCATCTTTTCTTCGTTTGGTTTTATTTCACAGTCTGATGCAGTTTACGTTTAGCGGTTGTGTGGAGTTTGCTTCGGGGGAGTCGCCTTCCAGTGAGTCCGAGTTTGCCATGTGTGAGAGCCACATCGAGGTGGAAAGCAAGGATGAGAATATTGAATGGTTGGTGCGTCTGAATATTGAACAAGTGGCCGATTTGGAGGTGGAGTCTCTGTTAGTCAGCGATGGATCCGATATTTGGAGGAAGCAACACATCTCAAGGGATTCCTTGCAAGTGTTCACCACCGTGTCTACCCCCTTTAAACCTGAGTTTAAACAGAGACGAGTATCTCAGCAATGGTATGAGGATATCGGGATTGGTGAAGATGACTTTTATGTCGTCTGTATATGGTATGAACTAATCAAACTGTTGTCCGGTGGCCGGGTCCGTTGTGATCCCTGTGAGAATGTTATCGATTATTCCAAGATTGTATGTCAAAGCGATGAAACAAGTCCCGATGGCCCCTTATCTTTTATTATGGAATTACGTGTGGGCACTATAGTAAGAAAATTGGCCCAATTCTCTCTAGAGATGGTACAAACAGGTGAAATTGATCTATTTCTCCTATCATCTCGAATATTTGAGGCAGAAAGGAATGCCAATAACCTCATTTATAAGCTTATACAAGAAACCGATAGTCAAAGGAACAAGATAGAGACATTTGAAGCTGAAAAGCAGGCATTGGATGTTATCCTCTCTAAGAGGGACGCACAAACAAAGGCGATTATGGTCAATCTTCTAAATGAAAAGAAAAAGAAAATAGTAGAATTAGAGACTAAATTAATAGATTTTGAACATAAAATATCAGATTCTGATCTTATTAATCAACATGTGAAAGAAGCAGTATCTGAATTAAATTCCCCGGGGAAGAGAAAGAGGAAATTTGGAACAGAATTTAGATCTCCGACATCTTCTACTAGAAAGAGAAGAACAATAGATACAAATAATACTATTAGTGGATTTAGGAACAACACTATAAGCTCATCCCAGGGTAAAATTAAACGAGAGACACGGGAGGAGGACGAATTTGAAGATTTTGATGATTCCAAATATATGGGTATTAACAAACGATTAGACTTGAGTCAATTCGATCCAACAAATTCTTTAGGGATGGGAGCCGGGACCGGATCGCCTAATGTTAAAGTAGAAGAAAGGGGGTTAGAAGATTATAATGATGAATCTCGTTTAAAACAGGAAGCAAAATCGGATAGTCCCTTTGAAGAAGTGAAAAAAGAAGAATCAAATGAATCATTTGATGACTTTATAGATAAAGATAATGAGTATACTAATAACGATGACAGCGACGATGAAATTGAGACTCGTAAACCCAGAAGATATATTCGGAATAATAAGAAGCGGAAAAGTGAGGCCCTAGAAAGCTCAACTGATGAAGAGTCTGATTCTACTGATGTTGAGACAGATACCGGGTGATGCATATGTATATAATATATTTATTTTACTTAAAAATAAGATCAGGAATGATCAAAAATAATAATATTCAAGCTAGAATGTATTTGAATTAAAGAGTGAGAGAATACTTGTATAAAAGATCATACAAAGATATATAATAGTATCGATAATAAGGACAGGCTTTTTATTTATATACCAATCAAAAAAGAAATAAAACAGGTTAAAGTTTAAGTAAGAGAAATAAAAGATACCTATTCATTAAACAATGAAAGGATCACGTAAAGAGAAACTGAAAATGAGGTTAAAATGTGTTGGAATATATTGAATCAAGAAGTTAGCTTAATAGATTGGTTGACCATAAGCTAACTTGATCCAATGCCAAGCATCGGCATCGGCATCAGCATCGGCAATAGCATCCCTCTTGTAAATTGGTTGACCATAGGCTAATTTGATCCAGTGCCAAGCGTCAGCATCGGCGTCGGCATCAGCAATAGCATCTCTCTTATAAATTGGTTGGCCATAAGCCAATTTAATCCAATGCCAAGCATCAGCGTCAGCATCTCTCTTGGCTAAAGTGGTAGAACCTTCTTCTGAACCTAAAGCTTGGTCTAATATAGTGGTATTCAAGAATAAAATACCACTGTCGGTTGCGTTAGCGAAAGGTAAAACGGCAATATCTCGAGCACCTTCTAAATCTAGATAGTTGATAATAGCTTCAGCTGGAACATTAATAGCATCAGTTTCTTGTTGTTCAACAGGAGCAGCGAAAACAGAGGTGAATAAAGCAGCAGCAGAGGCAATGGTGGAGAACTTCATCTTTTAATATTTTCTTTTGTTTTTTAGTAAGTGAAAGGAAAGGTTATGCTTATTATTAAACAGTAGTACTATTTTATTATTATAGCTTGTTTGGATGGTTTTCTTTATCTGTAAGCTAAGAAGGAAGATAAGGAACATAAAAGTGAAGTGGATATTAAATTGATGGCGTTCTCTCAATTTATATGTTTTTGGGAAAGAAGCTTTTATGACTTTTCAAGCCATAGCAGCTAAATCTTGAGAGTAAACATGAAACATGGGATGGCAAGCAAAGCCACAGTCAATATGACGTTTCACCAGTACTTCACTAACTTGGTAAATAACTCTGAAACTTAATTTTTATTACTAGCAATGGTTCTCCTTCTGTCATAATAGTGCCAGAGATTGAATTTGCATAGAAAAGGATTAAAAGAGGAAATATGTACCAGTTTTAGCATAAAGAGCCCATTAATGACTATAAAGGGTAACTCATTTGCTTCTCAATCATAATGGTTACAACACGTTTGTGGCTTCCTTAAACAATAGCCGTCTAACTTATTCTAAAAATTTTAGTGTAAGTTAGACTTAATTATCCTAAATGATTTCCTAATTGGGCGACTAAAGAAGATTTATTTGAACCACTAGTGTCAACCACCTCAAAGAAGAACAAAGAAAAATTGAACATGGGGAAACAAATACAAAAGATTCGATGCTTGTTGAGGATTATAACAGACTTGAAATGGAATTGTTATTGGGTGCTGTAAAAAAAAAGAAAGAAAGTTTATGATATACTCATAAGATGAGGCTTATATGGTATAAGTATTTGAGGATCAGACCTCCACAACTCCTTGATAATATTAGAGGAACTAATTGAAACAGAGGAAAGTAGAAGTGAGGTACAACTCCATATTTATCCTAAGATAGGTTTTTTGAAATATATGGATTCTGATATCAGAGAATGAGAAGAGAATAGGGCGACAGGAAATCTAGTTGATATTATTTCTCAAGTTATTGATGGTATTTGATTATAAATTACTATTAATATTATTATTACTAATAAAACTGCAAAAATGATGTCTAGATACTTTTTGCTAACATTAAGCAGGAAGGAGTGAGAAACGGTAAAGATAAGATGAAAAAAATGATGAAATGAAAAATAATTTCTAATGCAGACATTTCTATTCAGTTTAGAAAGTGGTACCTTCCTTTGGTTGTGGTAGCTTTTTGTTTGCTGGTGTAGCCATTTCCTTTCTTAAATCCAATAAAACGGTTTGCATCGTATGGGATCTCTTCCAGTCACGTAGAGTATGGAACTCTGCTACTTTCACTTCACCAGTCTTGTCATCGACACAGGGTAAATTAACCTTAGAGATAAATGTCACCTTTGGTGGTTCATCTGGATAATTTGGTCCACATTCAATAGCCAGAGAATAAATTCTATTTTCATGATTACTATGTGGAGGACCCAAGATAGTTCCATTCCAATTGGTCATGGTAATATCATCACTATCAGCAAGTCCATAACTACAGGATTCAGGACCAAACCCCTTCTCGCCCTTTTCTAATTCTTCTAACAATCTAAAACTTCTTGGCCTATTGATATAATAATACAGTGGGAGTCCCACATTTTGATTAAAAGTACATATAGTTAGTCATATAATACCATATATCCCCATTCTTGTATTCAGCATAATATACTGCTGGATAAAAACAGGTGGTGGAATAACGAACTAATGAATTGATTTTCTCATTGTTAATAATTGATCATTACTTTGATAAACGCAATGAAACACCACAGTTATAACATACACTTTGGACATTGATATTATGTATATATTATCGATCACTTCGATGGTTTTATAACCTCATAATCTTGGGATAAACTCCCTGTTTGAAAGAGAACGTTTTTAATAAAAATCTGATAAATATTTGTTCATTTCCAAATTCGACATTATTGAAAAATTCATGATTTGACTTATCAAAATTATGATTTCAAGGTAAACTCATCGAATTGTTGATAGTTGGATATAAGTATATGCTAATAGAATCTTCAAGCAATTAGAAGTGGTAGGTCGCTATTTTAATAGTCAGTAGTGGTTTGTTTAGTTGTCCTGTTTTTTTTCCCCCGCCACTTTGGTTCGAAATGAGTGACTTAGGAACTGAAGATCAGGATGATGATACCGGTAGATCATCTCCATTCGTTAACACACCTTCAAATGGTGTTGAAGAGCATGAAATGTCCCTAATAGATAATAGAGCAGTTATAAATAATTTTGTCAATAACGAAGATGCTATGATCCATTCTTTACAATTCAAGCTAGATACACAAAAGAATGAATTTGAACTGGAGAAATTACAGCTGCAGAGAGAATACACTGAGCTTGACAAGAAATGTACAGCTGCACTTAATGCATTGGGTGTAGCACAGGAAAGTGTGCAAATAACAGAAAATAAATTGGTGGAAGCACAGGACGAAATCGCTGATTGGAAGACAAAATATCTCCAATTAGAGGCTGCCATGAAGACTAAACTCAATGAAGCCGATATTCGATTACAACAGAAGGAAAGAAGTATCAAAGAATTGACCATAGATAAGGAGGCAGAAATGAATAAGTTAGAATTATCAGAAGAAAATAATAAAGTTGCCATAGCGTCTCTCAAAACTTCTTTGGAGCGATACGAGAATACTATTAAATCACAGGCAGATGAAATCGCCACGTTGCATAAGACAATCAATAAAAAGGACGGGGAACTGGAGACTTTAAACCAACAACTAATGGGTGTTTCTGCTACCAATAACATAGGAGCCGCAGACGATTCTAAATCCAATGTTTTAGATGAACTAACTAGTGTCAACAGACTCTTTCAAGAACAAATAAGATATACCACAGAGTTAGAAGAAACCAACATGAAACAAATGGAGAAAATAAAAGTCTTAGAGAATTCTCAATATAAGATAGATCAATACCAATCTAAAATTGATTTATTACAGAAGAAAGTACAAGAATTGGAGAGTCTAGAAAAGGACTACCAGGATTCACAATTGGAATTACTAGAATTAAAGGCAAAAGTTGCCGAATGGGAATTATATCCCGAACTAAATAATAATAATAATAAATGTGAATCAGATGAAGATCACAATGTTACGCCACTTAACAACCCCGTTGAAACTATTCGTGATTTAACATTAACTAAGAAGGAGAACACCATGTTAATAGATGAAAACAACAAATTAAATATAAATGTGAACAATTTAAAAATATTGAATGAAGAATTAGCATTGGAACGGAACCAATTACTTGACTTAAATAAAAATTATGAAAATAATATCATCAATTTGAAAAGATTAAACCATGAGTATGAACAGCAAAAGATATTAATTTCTGAAGAGTGTAAAATTTTAAGGAACCGATTGAAAGAGTACACAGATATTGATATGACCAATGGTCGAGGTATAAAAGTCAATCCAAGTGCTAGTGTCAATGATTATAATAACAGTACAATACAAAACAACCTTGAAAATCTTGTAGACGACTACAAAAATAAAACAGATGGATTAACCAATGAATTAAAAAAATTAAATCAACAAATGTTGGCAACAACAGAGGAAGAAAATAATCAAAAGAAAAAGAAAAGAAAGCTTGCAGACCCATCACAATCAAATAATTTGACATATTATTCACAGAGAATTAATGAACTACAGTTAGAAAACGCAAAATTAGCCAGAGATCTGGGAAAATATCAAAATTTAAACAGGCTCCTTGATGAAAAATTGAAGAGACTGATTATGCTTAAGGAAAAGAAAATCAGAATTCTGCAATTAAGAGATAATCCACTAAATAAAGATCAATTCATAAAGAAGCAACAATTGGAACTATTGAAACGAGAAAATTATGATTTGTTAACAGCATTAAAATCTGCTTCATCAGAACTGGAAATTGTTCCTTTATCAGTGGTTAAAACAATGGAATTTAATTTAAACCAAAATGAAAAGGAATTGTATAAATCGAACAAGAAATTTGTAAGATTGAAAGAGATTTTCAATAAGAAATCTCTTGAATTTATTGAAGTAGTGAACTCTATCCTTGGTTTTAAACTAGAATTCCAGCAAAATAATAAAGTGAAAATATATTCTTGTTTTAGACCCAATAAATATTTGGTGGTGGATCTTATTAATAACACACTGGTATCAAATTTAAACCTTTCTAATTGGGATGATCTGTTATCCGTATGGATTGAACAAAGAGAGCAAATCCCCTGTTTTCTTGCGACTATTACACTACAACTCTGGCAGGAATCACTGAGTTGATAATGTATGTATAAGCTAGATAAATTAACCTGATATAGAGCCATTTTATAAATATTCTTAGCATATCTACATTTCTTTTATTATACTCATCCATATATAAAAAGGACACAGTTAAGTAACATCCCTGAGCACAAAATCGTGGAACAGTTTCAGTCAATATGCCACAGAACACAAACTGGTTTTTTTTAATATCTTTCTACCAAATACTTCTCAATTTAATGTTTTTGAAGAGTTCCTGAAGATTTGAAACTGAAACTCCCTCAATGTGCAAAACTCTTCGATCAACAATATAGTCTTGACTCGCATAACAGCCCAAACCATGACAGATGAACCATTAAATAATGATAACAAGAAGGTGATCAGTATCCCCCTAGACTCATTTTACTCTGCCTCATTGATTTTAGGTCTCCTAGGAGGATCTTTTCTTGGGTATCACCGATATTTGAAGCAATATAAGACCGTGAGAGACATTCCCACACATTGGTTTAAAAGAAAGTGGTTGTATGGGAAGATTACCGCTGTTGGAGATGGTGATAATTTCCATTTTTATCATCTACCTGGTGGAGCTCTTGGTGGATGGGGCTGGATCAGGCCAATCCCTCGATTAGAACCTAATGTGATTAATATGACAAACCCTGCTCCAAGGACCTCTAAAAAGAGTAAGAAATCTTGGTCCACTGCCAATCTATTCAGCAATGGGTTTTTCTTTTCCACCCATAAGACCCGTATAAAGACCAGATCATCATATTATATGCGTCTAACACCTCAATATAAAGGTAAGAGGAATCTACCTACCATATCTATCCGTATAAGCGGAATTGATGCTCCTGAAAGGGCTCATTTCGGCAATAAAGCACAACCATTCAGTGATGAGGCATTGAATTGGCTTAGGTATCAAGTCTTGGGGAAGAAGGTGTGGATCAAACCACTTAGTATCGATCAATATAACAGATGCGTTGCTAGAGCCGTGTACTGGTCTTGGTTCGGTGGGTGGAAGGATATTGGATTACAAATGATCAAAGAGGGTCTTGCTGTGGTGTATGAAGGTAAGACAGGAGCCCAATTCGATGGGAGGGAGAAATTGTATAGATTACACGAATTCATCGCGAAATCGCAAAGAAAGGGACTTTGGATTCAAAAGAAAGTAGAAACTCCGGGACAATACAAGAAGAAAATATAGGGCCTGCAATATATACCATATATTCTGATTGATAAATCATAGATCACAAATTGAATATTCCCATGGTTCTCTATTTCCTATCAACGATTGACTAAAGATCTTTTATTATACAGTTGATAGATATAGAATTTCAATATTTTGAAGATCTGGAAATTTGCTGAAAAAGGTTGAAGTATTATGACTGCGGAAATGCAGTAAACAAACAACGATTCCCAGCTGACATAGGACCCCTAAGGTACAATACGACTTTTAATAGTGTTTATTTAGGCTATACAGTAAGTAACCTACCCTGGTGTTATTCCTTCTCACATTTGTTCATAACTATTCCAAGATGATGTTCTGGTCAACTAAGACTGGGATTGCCAACAAATATTCGTTTTCTTCTTCACCCACTTTTACCGCCGAACCGTGGAGTGTATTCACAGGTAGACTCAAACCGGGCTCTTCCTCTTCTTCTACAAGCGTAACCAACACTAAGGTTTCTATCTTTGTGTTCGACAAGAAACAATTTGAACATTATTTATCCAAATATGGTATCATAAAGTCCAAATCCTCTTCAAGAGATAAACATTTAATCCAAGAAGGCTATGAAATTCTACGTAACCAAGTAAATAATTTGGCCAAATTGAAACACCCAAATATTTTAACATTAATTGAACCATTAGAGGAACATAGTAAGAATTTTATGTTTGTTACTGAGTATGTTACTGGAACGTTAGAGAATATCTTCAAAGATGATTTTGATGAGGAGCAAGATTTTTTGCAAGGTCACATAAAGAGTGATGTTGTTATTCAGAGGGGGATTCAACAATTAGTTGGTGGGTTGGATTTTATTCATAACCGTGCAAATTTTGTTCATTTGGATATACAACCTAGATCCATTTTCATCAATGATAATTCAGATTGGAAAATATCTGGATTGGGACACATAGTGAAATTACCACAGGGAACCAACTCCTCCGATTTTGTATTCCCACAATATGATCCTAGAATACCACAATTTTACATGCTAAATCTAGATTATACTGCTCCAGAGTTAGTCTTTGAAAATACTCTAAGTTATAAGAATGACTATTTTTCTTTAGGGTTAGTCATTAATTTTTTGTATAATGGTAATAATACTTTAATTAAAGCTGAAAACTCACTAACTGATTATAAGAGTGAATATGGAAAGTTTGAAAGAAAATTAAGTAGTCTCTCATGGGATAATATATTTATTAAAGTTCCAATAAAGTTAAGATCATCTATTCCTAAATTAATGAATAGAGATATCTATTCTCGGTATGATAATATTACAGAATTTTTAGACAGTGACTTTTTCCAAGATCCATTGATCAAGACTTTAAATTTCTTAGATGACCTTCCAACTAAATCAAATCAAGAACGTAGTGTGTTTTTAGATGGGTTGGTTGATTTATTACCTCAATATCCGTCAACTTTACTTCAACGTAAATTTTTGCCTATATTGGTGGATTTACTATCTCAACTATCAAGTGAAAAAGTTGTCGATTCACATAGTATATCAAGAGATTTAGAAATCATCATCAAGATTGGGTCAACTGTCTCTCAACTAACCTTTTCTGAAAAAGTGTTTCCAATAATAACTAATCCAAATATTTTCCCCGTGTTATTACAACATGCATCCATGTCATTTATCGAAAATATGTCATCTTTGAAAGATAAGATAAAGTTGCCCTCCTTCGTAGAGAAAATTTTGAACCCATTATTACAGTATGTTTTGGATAAATGCAACAATGAAGATTTGGTTCTTCTACAAGAGAAATTATTGGGACAAATGCCCCTAATCTTAGGCTGTTATGATTTTGCCTCAGTCAAAAATGAAGTATTACCATTACTATGTAATCTCTTCACTAAGACAACAAGTTTAACCATCAAGACAATCTGTATGACATGTTTCGAAACATTGATTGATCGAAAGGCTATTGATTCATATACTTGTACTGAATCATTATTACCATTATTTAAAGCTATGAAGACAAGAGATTCCAGAATTCTTTTAAAAGCATTATCATTATTTGCTAAGATACCGTCTCTTATTACAGATGAAGTCATCTTAGTTGAGAATTTGTTGCCCCTATTATGGAGCTATTCTATGGCATCAACTTTGAAGAGGCATCAATATACCGAGTTTGTGAACGTCATTAATAATCTAACTAGAGATATTCAAAAGAAACACATTGACAAATTAGATAACAGTAAAGATACCACGGAAAAGGGTAACAGTTTTAATGAAGTCATTGCATCAACTAACTCATCTTCGAGACGGATTGACTTGGATAATCAAGCCAGTAAAAATGTTAGCGCTCCTGTTATTCAACCAACTAAAAAAGTCACAAACACACCCATATCGCCTGCAAATAGGAATACAGAAAACAAAACAATAGCCACGAAACCTGTTTCAATTCTTTCACCAAGACAGGTACATAATTTGAGGGTAAAGCAAACGTCGAAACCATATAGAGACGTTTCTAACCCAATTGTTAACTCATCAGGGTCTTCCATTGTGCAGCCTTCACAACCCCATAGGAATGATACCTCTGCTATACTCAACCCTACATCAAAAAGAACCCCTATATTGAACTCAAGTAGCATCATAAAGAATTCACCAGTAAAGGATATTAACCAGGGATCCAAGACATCAACTCCAACTCAACTAGCATTCCCTAGCACTACTGCACCTGTTCTGACGCCAGTGACTGGACAAAACAGCACAGGTAATAGCAGCGCTACCTTACCACCTGGATTCTCCGTGTCTCTGCAACCAATAAAGAAGAATTCTCCTGAGCCATCTGCATTATCGAATAAACCTACTGATTCACTTATATAGATTGATACGTATATTTTAAACAAACCCATTGGAAACTATTGCAAACCAAAAGGGATGGTCAACTCAGATACATCGCCTTGAGAAGCGATCCTTTTTAAAATATATCCATAACTTCTGGATGCATTTTATACTTGGAAATGAGAACTTTTACTACGATGTTTCATTGGCAAGGAATGTACATTCCCACTATAATAGACCCTCGCTGCAGGAGAAAAGAGGCTGATTCCAGAAAACAAAGTTGCACCACTTGATTTCTTGGCAATTGAAGTCATCAATATCTGGGATTTAAAATACAGCACTTTTCAGTTGCAATTTTCATGTATTATGGTACTTTTTTTTCTTTCACTTAGTTCGAGGTTATAGATCTCTAACCTCAGATGACATTAATGAATCTGAGTAAGGGTAAAGAAAAGGCTTATAAAAATATCTCAATGATACCCAGACCAGCTTCAAAAAGTAAAATAGTAGTGTCTACTGGGTGTGTGTTGGTATTACTATGTGCGTTCTCTACTTTACTAATAAACTGGGAATCAGGCAGTATAAACCCGATCACCAACTATCACGTTTGGAAGTCTGGTTCGATAAAAGAGGAAGCCAAATATATAGCTCCCCAGATTAGTTGGGATAATTATAAGGATCATGTTGTGCCTATTGATTTTGGTAACAGTACAATGCTGGTTAATTCCATTTTCGCTGCATTGAAACAGTCTGCTTCCGATATTCACCCATTGGGATTAACATATTTCCCTGCCATGATACCTAAGGGAACTTTATTGTACCATACAACATCAAAGACTGGGATCCCAGAATCTTTTGAATGGTTAGCATTGGATCATGAATTCAGCTATTCTTTTGGAGTCAGATTCCCACAATACGGTAGAAATAGTACAAGAAGATTTCCCCACGGTAAACCACCACCTCCAGCTTTAATTGGTTCTGGAAATGACAGTATGCCACTTTTACCACCGAGAAGCGGTAATCATGATGATAGATCTCATTTCTTAACTTTTGAAACAAAGAGAAACTTAAACAAACTGATATATCTAGATGGTGCTTCTGCTGCTAAGACAGATACTGGTGAAATGGATACTCAAAAACTATTAAATGATATTATTGAATCTCATATGACCGAGGATGAAAGAAACTCAGGGAATCAGACTAGTAGAAACCATCATGTCATGGAAGAAAGGATTTATGCTGAAAGAATATGTAAATGGGGGAAACCATTCGGACTGGATGGTTACATTCGTGTAGAAATTGGATTTGAAGTTGTACTTTGTGATTTCTTCAATGGTAGTGTGGGAATGGTATCCAATATTACTACACCTCCAATAAATGAAATCTTGGGTATCCCTCCTCCCGTGGAAAAGACTTTAGGAAATGGATGGCCTTTAGACTCTGAAGGTTCTTTCATTGAAGATGATTTATCGGTAGAACAAAAGGCTCTACTAGATAAAGAAGATCGATGGCAAACCCTCTTGAACCAATATACTTCTATGAAGGGATTCGATTGGATCCGTGCTGGTAATATTCATGATAGAGGAGAAGATAGAGTCAAACTAGATTATCGTTACATGGTAACGGCTATAAATGTGACAGAAATGGACCCCAATCCAAATGGTAGACGTTTATTGAACAAGAGTATGAATGAAACTTTACAAGAGGAAATGTATCAAAGGGTAACGCAAATAGTACAAGATAATGTTTTTGGTGAAGATGATAATATTAATTGGCAACTACATATCGAACAAATAATGGATAAATTTGCTCCCATTCTTAAAATTATTCAAAAAATCTTAAATAATGACACTGGTACAAAATTAACTGCCGATGAAATTGCTTTGAAAGTAACAAGGTATACGTTTAATTTTATCTTAAGGTTTAGTAATAAGGATCCTAATGACGCCAATGCATTATCAAATGGGAAGGATCTGGCAGTATATCAATACATCAAGAATGTGGGCACTTTTGCAACACCAACAGACCAATTCATATGGTCTGCTGTAGTCAATGTTGTATCTGAGATTATTGGAGAGTTGTACAATGTCCATACTGAATTGTTCCCTATTATTCAACAGAACTTAGATGTAAAAAATCCATCATTAGAATTTACGGAATTAGACAAACAAGAGAAGATTAAGCATGCAAGAGAACAGATTAATAAAGTTGTCTCACAACTATATTGGATACCATTGGACTATGAATGTGAACATAAGTGTCAATTTGATGAAATTTGTTATACACCATCTTGGGGTCCATCACCTTTATCGTGGAATTCTGCCAATTCTGATACAAATGATACTAATTCTGAAAGGTTAGGTGTACATTTTGATACAAGTGTGGGCCGTAATGTAATCAACCATAACTTAAAATGTATTAATGCAGATTTGCTTATATGATATACTGAAAAAATCATGTATCGTGAAGTTATTTAAAATTTCTTTAATATTATTTGAGAACGGGATTCAATAAATGGGAGTGAAAGAGGTAATAACAGTTCCAGACATGTTACACATGTATCAAGCATATATTTATGTATATATCCATAGATCAAGATCTCAAGGTCAATTGTAAGGTCTGTCCTTTTGATACTATCGAACCTCTCTTATTGTAGCTGGGATATTTCCCTTTTGGGAACTTTCCCCCTTCCGTTTTTGTTTATGAAAATTTCATCTGAAAAAAAAAAAAAAAACCACAACGTTCGAGAAATCTTTAATTCTTCAAAGTTTAAAGGGTGGAAGATACGAATGATAGGTGTATTACGTTCCGAGGACAACCACAAAGCAGAGCAACAAACAGTACTTCGCTAGAAAATAAACTGGATCATTGTTAGAAGGAACGGGAACTGACTATTTGTAGTTCTTCTATTCACATTATATTATAGAAATAAAAGCATAACTAAGACAAAAAAAACAACTATGGACACCCTTTTTAATTCTAAGAGGGTTTCAATTAATGGCTACGATTATACCATCCTTTTACATGACCAGGAGGTAGAAAGACACAACGAGAATGGTACTGTGTCCTGTGCCCTATTAGCATTATGCAATGTCTTACTGTTATCCCCTGGCCTTGCTGGAATGGCAAGAAATTTAATTACTTTAATTCAAACAAAACAACAAGTGTCAAAACAAGATATTGTTCAAGTCTTAAGTTATATGGGGGTTCAACAGAACAATACTATCGACATTAACCAATTGTTGCAAACATTACCCAACTTATGTCATCATACTGTGGATGGTAATGTGGACCCATCTTTAGAGACTTTATCCCTAGACCCTGAATTTAATGGGTCTATTCAAGATGGTATGGCCATGTCTATCTTTAGACTATATAACGTGGGCCTGGTCCATGGATGGATTATTAACCCTGAAACTGACCCTGTTGCATACGATCATGTCTCCCGTTATTCATATGAAAATGCTCAACGAGTACTTGTTCAATCATATGATATTAAAAAGGGCAATTTACAAGTAAATAATGCAGATGCAATTTTACAAGATGCAGATTATTTAAAATCATTCTTAGCCAGATCTGCTACACAATTGACGGAATATGGGTTAAATCATTTAAAGGAAATTATGGTAGAAAAATCATTTGCTGTATTATATAGAAATGATGAATATTTCACACTGCATAAAAATAGTGGAGATTTATATATTCTTGTGGTGGATAATAATTATGAGGACTCTAATGATATTGTTTGGAAATCATTAAAATCTGTAAATGGTCATCAGGATGCATTTTATACCGGTTCCTTCATCCAAGCTAGTGTTGGTAAGACAGTGACTCATACTACATCCTACTCGATGCCAATTGACCAGACAACCTCTAACCCTTTCAAAGATATTTCCACAGGTCAAATTAATCAAATGGCAGGGCCGACAGCTTTAAATAAAGCAGACAATGAACAACAACAACAACTCGAAGATGACGAATTACTAGCCAGAAGATTACAAGAACAGGAAGACCAAGAATATGCAGATGCTGTCAGGAATACATACGTTGCTGGCGGGCCACAACGTAGACGCACTAACGGTCAGAGAAATAGACAATCTCAATATGGTAGAAACCGTTATACAGATGACGAAGTTGCTGGTACAAATGATGGTTCCTCACATAAGAAGAGGAATAAATTAAAGAACAAGATTTTCTCCAGAAACAAAAGCAGCAAGAATGGCAGCGGCAAGAAAAAGGATTCTGACTGTGTCATTATGTGATTGTACTTGCCGTCTATTGCTGTTTTTTTTCCTCCATTCTCAAATTCTGATAATTTTTAGCTGGCTTCTTGCTGTAATTATTAAACAAGACATTTTTTTACCTCCAAAAATAATAGAGATGGTACTGAAATACCATACCTTTTTATACACATTGTAATTCTAGTATCCCATAATTGTGTAAAATAAATATGCAAACCACAGGAAAACAAAACAACAAGAAAACAAAATATAGTAGACTCGATAACCATATCACTATATTAACATATATTAACATATTTTATTTTAATTCAACTCTCTTTGCTATTAATCACTTTCCCTGTGTCTGTTTGTGTCTATTGCTTTGGCGTCTTTGATCTTTTGCTTTTATTATGTGCCATATCAATAACATTGCGCAATTTTTCATGCATATTTAAATTTCACATGAATTTGTGACACTTTTCAAAAAACTTATTTTGAAATAAACCCATATTTTTAAAGGGTCTATAATCACAGGTTACTTTTTAACAAGCACCCATAAACCAGATTCAATCTCTTCACTTTGATAACATATCATGGCTGATCCTAAAATTCGCTATATTCCCTTTGATTATGATCTTACTTCTAAGGAAGATGTCTTCTTAAGAACCCGAATGGCGAGAGGCTATTGTGCAGGTACCAGTTCGTTTCAGCGAATTTATAGATGTCCTCAGAGGGATAATTTATGGTTTGATAATGATACTTTAGCAGATGATGAGACCATAGTTATGGTTCAAAGAAAGAATGGAGAGGCATCTAATAGCGATGTAGCTAAATGTCTAGAGATTTCTATTTGGCCAACGATAAATTCTAGTTTCCACAAAGCAATTGGTATCAATAAATTAGTATTGAACCCAGGTGAGACACTCATTATTTCAGCTGCTGTGGTTTGTGTAGGGAAGGTGCATGTTTACGAATGTTTTGCCTGTAAGATGGATATTGTTAAACAAGATGGTAAAGTGTCTCTTAAAGTGGAACGAGTTAGCAGCGATGATGGCATTAAAGAACTTGGAGTGGTGGATTTTAAGGATGGTCGTAATGTTTGTAGTACGAGGGCAAGTGTATACGAATTAATTTTAGGAGTAAGGAATGAGGAGGAGATAGCAAAGCATCGAACACTTTCCCAAAATGATTACAAGGGCCAAGAGATGAAGGAATACCTGAGTATATTATCCAGTGAGAATGAAGCGATCTCAGATGATGATAATAAGGACTACAGCTCAGACTCTGAGACTATAGATACTTCGGAGACTAGTAGTTCAGGCACAGATACTAGCAGTTCAGAGTCTGATAGATCAGAGCTATCCACATCCAAATGTGAGGGCCTACGTGGTGATAGTTTAGATGATGACACTTCAACTAGTGAAGCCTCAGAAGGCAATACGTCAGAAAGTGATACATCAGAGGAGAGTACTTCAGAGAGTAGTACTTCAGAGTACACTACTTCAGACAATGATACTTCAGAGTGCACTACTTCAGACAATGATACTTCAGAGTGCACTACTTCAGACAATGATACTTCAGAGTGCAATAGTTCAGACAATGATACTTTAGACAATGATACTTCAGGGTATGAAAGTAAAGTTGACGATTCTTCCATTAACATTCCGCAGAAGAGTACATGTGCTAGGAAGAGAGCATTTGAAGAGATTAAAACACCTTGTGATGACATAAAGCATCCTTCTTCCAAACGGTCAAGACATTCCACTAGTAGAGTTATCACAACAGGGTTAGCAGGTTTTGCTGTGGGCTCTATTGCAACATTTTTTGCGCTTTCTACGGTGGGATCGTAAGAATGAGCTTCTTTATTACCACCATTTTCATTTAATTTCCACATCTATTATTTCGTCTATATTTTGTTTTTACAGTTAAACATGTTTATACAGCTTTAGGCCTACTTTAATCTATGCAACGGTAGTTGATATTAATTTTATCCCTCTTATTTCAGTAGGTTTATTTCATGTTGTCTTGAAATTGTTTCTTTAAATGCTTCAAAGTGAAATTCTTTAATGAATAAAATCCTAGTTGTTCTTAATGAATAGCATCAACCTGAACAGAGACAATGGAACGTCAGGATCAAGATGAGCCATGGAATAATGGTATACGGCATTCGCAGACACCAAGTATCAATTCTCAAAGTTATGCGATTCCAGTAACTGAAGATATGATAACACAATTATCAATATCACCAAGTAGTAATAGCAGTAGCGATGACAGCGATACTAGTGGAGATATAAGTAATACAAGTGTAGGGAATAGCAGTATGATTGGAGGACATATCCCCGTGACAAATGGGGACAATTCCAGAGATGATACGGAGAGTGCAAGTTTTACTAGTGAGATGTTACAGAGTGCCAATGACTTGCTACAAAATAATATGAATAACGAAAATGATATTCTTCGACAAACCACAACAAGGAACACGTCCAATTATCTTGACCCTCAGGATCAAAGTCCTAATAATATGATAGATGTATCGAAATATATCTTCGATTCATTAAAGCAAGCTATTGAATCTGCAGATTTTTCTGAATCATTGTCATGCCAAACCAAGACCTCCGCCCGAATTAATACTAAGAGTCTTGAATTGAAGCAATTGATCGATCAGACACAAAGTAAGATGTTATATTTACAAGAAAGATTCGAAAGGGGTGTTCTTGTCTCAAAGAATATACGACATAATCTAAACCATACAAAGAAGAGTATAGATAGAATAAATAATGTTTTAAGAACAGATTACCCTATTGAATTTAATCAGGCCAGAGATAAAATTATGGAAAGATCCCTAAGTGATGAGGAGGATAATGAATTATAGATGTGCTGTTTTTGTTATTGTTTTCTATATTGAAGAATAGTCTATAGAGATTTCGTATATATTAACTTGAAAGAATCCTTTACAGTTCGATGTATAAGATTAATGTAATGTACAGAGTAAATAATAAAAAATAACGATGCTTTATGAAGGCGTTACACTTTAATCAAATGTGATCTTCTTTGGTTTCTTGGACATGTCGACATCCTTGTAGAAAGCACCATAAGCACCATGTTCCTTCTTCTTTGTATGAGTACCGAATTTAATCAAATCTTCTGGGACTGGTTGATTGGCACCATTTAGCACATTTACTAATCCACCAGCTAAGTGTTTGGATTCCTCAGTGAATAAAGTATGGGCAACACCAGTTTGACCCGCTCTACCAGTTCTACCAATTCTATGAACATAATCTTCTACAGTCAATGGGAAAGTTAAATTAATAACAGTCTTCACATTTGGAATATCTAACCCTCTAGCAGCTACATCAGTAGCCAATAATAAGTTAGATTTACCAGATTTAAATTCATTTAAAGCATTAGTTCTTTGTTGTTGTGTTAAGTCACCATGAATTGCAGAGACGTTGTATCCATTATATTTCAAGTTTCTCTCCACACGAGCAGCTTCCTTCTTATAAAGAGCAAAAATTAATACTTTATCATTTTTCTTTGGACCAGATTGATATTTCTTTAACAAATTCAATAATATTCTTTCTTTACCACGGGATTCTACAAAGATCCCAATTTGAGTAATTCTCTTATTAGCAGTTAATTCATCTCTATTACCGATAGAGACTTTAACTGGTTCATTCATGAAAGAAGCGGCCAAATCACGGACCTCCTTTGGCCAAGTGGCAGTAAACATTAAAGTTTGTCTCTTCTTGGCATCCGTTTCCCTAATAATACTCTTAATATCTTCTTCAAACCCAGTTTCTAGCATTCTATCAGCTTCATCAAGGACTAAATATTTAACCTTGGATAAATCGACAGAACCTTCTTGAATTAAATCTAATAATCTACCTGGAGTGGCCACCACGACATGACAGGTCTTCAATTTGGATCTTTGTTCATCCTTTGGGACACCACCATAGACACAACAGGATTCTAATCCAACTTTATCAGTTAAAGTGATTAAATTATCATAAATTTGAGAGGCCAATTCTCTGGTTGGAGAGATGATTAGCACTTGAACACCCCTAGGCTTTTGTTGACCATTACTAACTAAGGAATTGATAGCTGGGACACCGAAGGCAAAGGTTTTACCAGACCCAGTTTCGGCAACACCAATGACATCTTTACCAGATAATAAAAATGGCCAAGAAACAGCTTGGATTGGAGTTGGCTTAGGAAATTTGGCAATGACTGATTGGATTCTTGGGTCCAATGTGACATGGTCAAAGGAT
>JAJLXW010000528.1:80210-127661 GCA_030571515.1 Monosporozyma aquatica
TGGACGTAAGTTGGTCTTAGCAGGATCTTCGACAGTGACTTCATTATCCTTGTAAAAAGTATCAATATCAGATTGTGGTAAAGAAGTTAATTTTTCAGCCTGAACGTAGCCTGGTTCATTTTCAGATGAGACAATAGTGACTGGAACAGAATCTTCTGATACAGATTCGGTGGTTACGTCCTCAGTTTCTACAGAATGACTCTTTCTCTCCTTTTTATGCTTCTTTTCTTTCTTCTGTTTCTTATCCTTCTTACTCTTCTTCTCCTTCTTGTGCTTTTTCTTTTCCACTAAGTCGACAGTTTCTTCAGAATGTCTCTTCTTGTGGTGTTTTAGCTTACTTTCTTCAATGGTCATTGTTATTAGATGGTGGTGGGGTGGATATTTGTCTTCTTCTCCATGCAGAAACTCATATGTCCCATACTAATGATGCATGTATCTGACTGGAAATAATTTTTCAATCTCATCTCATCGCTTTCTGAAAATTTTCATCTCTGAGTGAAATTTCCGAGCTCCGACCAAAAGAAGAAAATTTACTCAAAGACACTCTCTGTGTCTCACTGTTACAATAAATATTATTAAACTCTACTGATGTAGACTTCTAAGAATCACGAGAAATGATAAAGTGCAAGTATAAAGAAGATTACAAGTAGTTTGTATTTTAAATTTATATTTTATTTTGAAGGAATATTATACATATATGCGTTATAGAAATAGGAAAATGATTAAAAATAATGAATTCATATAATTATTGAAAAGATAATAATATTATATGGTACATAAATTTTTTTGATGTTGTCAGTAAAAGAATTTAAAAGAAGACGAATAAAAAAATAATGGATATTATATTACTCTATCTCTCTTAGTTCATGGACTTAACCAACTTGTTGATGAATTCTTCACGGTTACCGAAAGAACCACCTTGGATAAAGTGCTTGAACTTTCTTGGAACACCCCAACCACCAGATGGGTTAGATAACTTGAATGGCCATAAGAAGTTGTTAGCTTGCTTGAAGTGTGGACCAACAGAGACAATTTCGTGGATTAAATCGTCAACAGATAAGATACCGTACTTACCTAAGTTAGCTTCAACAATAGCATTGTCAGATAATGGAACTCTTTGCTTGTTAACCTTACCGTAACCTCTCTTGTAGACTAATTGTCTGACAGTGGAGTAAGATGGGTAACCGTAAGCAACGTATGGTTCAATCAATTTCAATAATTCAACGGTAGCCTTGGTGACCTTAACGAAAGTGGCAGAGTTGATTTGGTTTAATCTTAATAATTGTAAAACCTTTCTTGGCTTTGGTGGAATCTTGTTAATACCCTTGATTCTAACAACGAAGACTAATTTCTTTTGGGCTTCAACGTAGTAGGAACCAGCAGCCTTAGCATCACGCTTAGCTTGGATAACAGCTCTTTCAGCAGCTTCGTATTCCTTTTGGTAAGCAGCGTTTCTTTCTAAGATAATAGCTCTCTTTTCCTTGTTAGCCTAAACATAAAATAATAATAAAATAAAAATAATATCAATATAAGTTGATAAGTATTAAAATTGTTTTGTTAGTAAAAAAGTCCATCTGGGTTAAGAATATATTCGAAACAACATCCAAAGATGTATTCATTATTCCTCTTCCTTTATCGGAATAATAATGAAATGAAAGTAGCAGCTCCACTCAATTCAAATAAAAATTCATAATCATTAATTAAAATTATTGTCAGCCGAAAGATGGTGATAAGTTACGACAGCATCGTCATTGACTAGTCGATATTGTAATGGGATACAAATGGTCTTCATCATGTAATAAAATTGGAAATTAATGATTAATTAATTTTATAAAAGGAGAGGGAACGCACATACAATCAAATCAACATATCATATGCAGGATAAATCGAAAAAGAAGAAATAATAAATTTGTCAAAGAATGATCTGTTTCAAACATAGAAAGAAATGAATAGTTAACATACAGCCTTACGGGCAGCTCTTTCGGCAGCGACTTCTTCTTGAGTCTTTTGGTTAGCCTTAGACTTCTTTAATTGAGATTCTGGAGTTAAGATCTTTCTGTTCAAAAAAAATTAAATATATAAAAACGTTTGTTAGCAAAAGATTGAACTTTAAAAAAGAACATAACACGATTAGAAATCATGTAATTCTTAGATAATACAATTGTTACATCGAATTGAAAACACCACTTTTCATTCGATAGAAGGGAGTAAACAACAGAGATAAGCAGGAAATATAAATGATATCAATCCAACAAAATCATTTAAGAAGTTGGTGAATAAGAAGTAGAACACAGGTTCCAGAACTGATAACAATTTATATCAACATGAACATATCTTTGACCCATAAAATGGGTAATCCCCTACGATATAACCACAATTTAATGATCTTTTTCCAGATAGATATTTCTTTATTACTGTTTATGAAAATGAAATGTGTAAGTATTCACAAATCAATGCAACATTTGTAAATTGGATGAATAGAATTGACATACTCAGCAGCCATTGTTATTGTGATTTGCTTGGTTGGTTTGTTTTGAACTGTAAAGTAATATATTGAGAAGTAAAGAGTTATTATACCCGAAATATGAATCAAAATGTATCGTGTTTAAATAATTGAATATGGTAATCCCGAAAACTGAAAGAAATTTTGCGTCATCGGGAAAAAAAAAATGGAAATTTTTCTTTTTTTTGCGTCGGTTTTTTAGAAAACACCACTTTTCCTAAAAGGGACGATTTTCTAATTCTCGTGCAATAAACCAGCAACTGAAAATCATAAAATTTTGAGGACTGTTTTATGTAAAGAATGTATGGGTGTTTGGAATAGTACTTTTCTCTTCCATAGAGGTCACAACTACTACTACAGTGCATTAGGAGTATGTTAGACTCCATAGTTCCTTGTAACAGGACAAGAGTTGAGAGAATTGATACGGTGTATAAATAAGATTTAAATATGAATGAATCAGCCCCGAAAGATGGTTAATTAAAGTAGACAACATCGTGATTTCTCACTAGTCACTATTGGAATGTCGAAATGACACATATCATCACTTCATTCATATGTTAAATATATATGTATTTGTATTTCATATGTGTGTGTATATATATTCATGTTTGTTTTGTGTAGCTAAAAAGAGTGTTTTCAGTTTTAGTTCTAGCACAAATTAGGAAATAAACTATTGCTCAAATTAAAAGATGAGTACTTAACTCTAATGGGATGACATAGCCATATGTCCTCAGTAGAATTAACGTACTTTAGTATGGGATATTATCTTATTTGCTTTTGTGATGGAAGAACAGATCTGGCATTATAAGATGGCAAACAATAACGTAAGGAATCGAAACCGAATAAACAAAATTGAAATTATTGCCTTCTCTTTATATAAAGATTTTTTTTTTCTTCAATTTTTTTGATGGCTGAAATTTTTTGTTTTTTTTTATTAGGTTTCGTTTGATGTGGACAATATAAATGATAGGGCGTACTCTATATTAATCCAAAGATCTCGTCATATGCATCCTTAATATCTGGTTCTGCTGTAGAAGACTCCATATTATTGTTGTGCTTAGTCGAGAATATATCTGTATACCAATCATGAACTTTCCAGATAAATTGATTTAATTTATTATAACGGGTCCACCATGGATCCGATTCAAACATTATGTTCATACCATCCATTGTATCGTCATCGAATTCTTGTGTCTTGGATGGAATAATAAAACTGGACAAGATATATGAAAACATCACTGCCACTAAACCTATAAAAATAATTTGTGCAAAGTTATAAACAGTCACTCTCCAGTTTGTTCCCTTGTCAGTATTAGTTTTTGTATCTTTGGGAGTATTATTGTTTATATTAGTCTTGGAGGTAGAGTTAACGTTATCATATCTCTGTCTATTTTCTACATTATGTGATATATTTAACATTATTTCACGTTGTTCTTTGATGTGATTCTTAATTTCACTAGCTAACAAATCAAAATTTATACTATCTTTACCGAGGCTCGAGTCTCGACTGTCATCTGGATGTATAGTCTTATAATAAAGATATTCCTTTTGTAGTAGTTCATATAATCTCTTATATCCATCTTCTCCTGAATCCTTATTCGTTTCCTTGTCATGATTGATATCTTCCTTCGCAATAATCACAGGTAGATCCCCATTGTTGCCTACATTTCTTTCTTTATCATTGACTTCATCTTTCCCCTCAATCATTTCTAGATATTGATGGAAGGTGAAACCTAACAAATTCCTCAAATAATCATCAATAGCAAACTTATATATTTTCACATCAGGATTCGCATGGCTAAAATTGGATACTGAAACCAACATATCCTGACTAATATACGAATGGTCCATGTCGCCATCTTTACCTAGATGTTTCATTTCCTCCACGAAATGAATCAATTGTGACCCCACAATATATTCATCCTTTGGATTGGTTATTAATTTATACCATATTTTACCAAATTTCAATTGTTCAGCAGGGGGTATATAAGAGAAGGACATGTTGTAATCGATGTAGACAGCTTGTATTTCGTATATATTGTCCTAGTTCCATAAAATGTGTTTGTGTTTGCCATACAATACGTAGTTTCAGTTCCTGTTGAAGTCAATTTCTCTCTTCAATAAAAAAAAAAAGTAGGAAATTAGATCTCGGCGGTTAACTGTATACAGTAATTGAAAGTAAAGAATCCGGTACAGTATATGCAAAAAATTGTCAAAAGTATGGAGAATGAGTAAGTTCAAACGGAGTACGAATGAAAAGAAATATCGAAACAGGGCAATTGGGAACTTTCATGTTTTTCTTTTTTAATTATTTTGTTGAATTACATTGGAATTTAATGAATCTAATTACAATTTTTTAAAAAAAAAGTTACCTGCTAAGTCAATTGCTTCCTTTATATATGTAAGACAGTCCCTCCAGTACATATTTAATTATATTAACTCCTACTTAACTTAGACTTTACCATCTGTCCCCATCCTTTTTTTAAAAGGGCTGTAGAAGGCAGGGTTTAACCTTCAAACAACCCTGGAACCTCAAGGCAGAGAAATATCCCAATCCCCATTACAAGAGGTTTAACTCTACACAAATACAATTCACATACACTGTGTGGCGGTCAAAGATTAAGTGAGAACCGTGGTTGGTTAGTGGTATTAATACTTCTTTTACAGTAGAAATCGTTCACGTGATCCCCAGGGCCCTCTGTTTTCATTTTTCTTTTTTTTTTGAGATGAAGTGAAAAAAAATGAAAAATACGTTATACTACATTATGGTAAAACAGGAAATGAAGATATAATAGAACTCAGTTGTCAGTTATACTGTGTCAATAAGGGCGGACAGACGTTACAACTTGTGGATTTTAAACTATTCATTTGTTTGAATAACTTTTGTTTATTTTTTACTTACTTCTGTTTGCTCAGAACATAAATAGATTCAAGTATCAACATGGTTAATAAGAACACTGCTGATATGACTAATAGCAGCAACAACAACAACAAGAAACGAAGTGATTCTAATGATAAATTATCTACGCTATATGATGAAGAATTGGCTAATATTTTACATGAAGAAAACCTATTTGGTAACACAGAGACAATGTTACCAAATGAATCCCACGATATACCTTCCCAAATACAATCAGCTCCTATCAGCAATAACAATAATAACAATAAAAAACCCACTAATGACATTGGTGACATTGGTGACATTGATACAATAAATATAATAAACCCTAGTTTCACTCACAAGAACAACAATACCATTTCTGATAATAATGATATCCCTCATCCCATTAAAAGAGCTGATACTACACGCTCTAATACTAATAGTATCACCACTGATAATACCTCATCAGGGACAATTGAAGATATTATAAATCCATCATTTATGAAACCCACTAATCTTAATAATAATAATAATAATAACAAAGAAAGATCTTTAATGTTAGCCAGAGACGCAAAGGCTAATATTAGAAATTTAATGCGAAGAGGATCCCCTCTTGGGTTATTTAATAGTGAACATCTAATGGGGGCAGATCCAAATAATATCTTAAGCGGGAATAATGATATCAATAGGAATACCACTCCATTATACTCTACAAATATTATAAGAAATAATGCCGCAACCACGAATAGAAATTTTAATGCAGCTAATAATACTAGTACTAATAATAACGATCACTCTAATAAACAACCCAATAGCACCAGTAGTAATAATAGGCACAATTATAACCAACCAATACAAAGAAGACATACCTCACATAAAACAAGACCTGCATTCGTGAATAAATTATGGAGTATGGTTAATGATATTAATAACATGAATTTAATTCAATGGGCTGAAGATGGGAAATCATTTATTGTCACTAACAGAGAAAGCTTTGTTCATAACATTTTACCAAGATATTTTAAACATTCAAATTTTGCATCATTTGTCAGACAATTAAATATGTATGGTTGGCATAAAGTTCAAGATGTTAGATCAGGATCCATTCAAGGTAGTTCCGATGATAGATGGCAATTTGCTAATGAAAATTTTCAAAGAGATAGAGAAGATTTATTAATTAATATTGTCAGACAACGAGGGTCATCAAATAATAGTCATAATAACCATAACCATAGTAACAATGTCCAAATGCCCAATGACATCAACAGACAATTCATAGAGATGAACAATGGTAATAATACAAATAATTATCCAAATTATAATGTGAATCAACGTTTATTACAAAATATAGAAAATGATAGCAACACTAGTAATAATAAGAATAATAATAACAATAATTACCAATTACCTGGGAATTTAAACCCACGTGCTACATTGCATATAACAAATGGTCCTGAATCAATACAAATTCAAAACAATATTGCTACTGTGTTGAATGAATTAGAACAAATTAAGTATAATCAAATTGCCATCTCTAAAGATCTTTTAAGAATAAATAAAGATAATGATTTGTTATGGAAAGAAAATATGATGGCTAGGGAGAGATATAGATCTCAACAACAAATATTAGAGAAAATATTCAGATTCATGGCTGCTATGATGCCACATATGGATCAAAAGATGATTATGGATGGAATGATGGATACTGATAAGGGACAAATAAATCAATCCACCATTGATAGCGGTATCAATATGAATCCTCAATCAAATATCACAATGGTTAATGAGAATAGGAACAATTCTACTACCACTACAGCAACAAATACTATTAGTAATAATAGTAATAACACTACTGCGTTTAGGAACAATAGTATTAATATAAATGACAGAAATAATCCCATGTTTAATAATATGATCAATTATCCACACGATGGAGAAATAATATCCCCATCTGCAAATAGTATCGATAATAATAGTAATAACAATGGTAACAATTCTAAGACCAATAATAATAAAAACAGAGGAATTTACTTAGAAACACTAGAAGATGTCGACAATAGTCCACCTGGTTCAATGTCTACAAGCCGGAGTGATATCAATAATAGAAGAAATAATACAAGTGGGAACATAAATGAGAGATTATTATTAAAGAATAAGATAAATTCACCAGAGGCAGCAGATAATAACACTAACTATCAACCCCATAATTTCTCCAATAACACGTATCAAACCCCTATTAATGCTGCTGCTTTTAGTGACAGTATAAATAACAATTATGCCAGGAATAATAGTAATACTGCAAAAATATCTGAATTACCATTTAGTGATGAGGAAGCAATTAGTCCAGTGATTCAAGAAATAAACTCAAATTCTACAAGTCCACAATTAAATGTTAACTCGAGTCAATTTGATAACGTCACTAATAAGAGTAATAATAATAATAATACTAATAACAACAGGAGCACCACCATCAATTCACCAATAGAGAATATTCCCAATGAAGCCCATCATTTCAATCATTTACAAAATAATATTAATGAACAAGATAATAGAATTCGTCATTTAGAAAACATGCTAACTCAATTGACACCAAAATTGATGAGCCCATTACCAACTACTAATGGGAAAGCAATTCACACTCAGCGTACAAATATAGTACCAAATTCACCAAATCAGATCAATCATGGTGTAAATGAGGGACCAAGGTTATCACACGATTATTCTTCTAATAATCCTATCATCGATAACAAAGAAAGCAATGCTGATAAAAATGATCTATTTAATTTCCAAGATTATTTTACACAGGGTACTACTCCTCGTAATGAATCCGCTGCTGAATTACCACCAATGCCTGCACCTCCACCTATACTAAGTGGATTAACACCACTAATGATGGAAGATCCCTCTTTGTTAATGAATCCTGAAGAGAATAGTAATTATGCGAGCCAAAACAACAGTAATGGCAATCCCATGAACGATTATAGTATCCCCCAGATTGAAGAATTGTCTGAATTACAAGATATACACAACAACAGCAGTAGCAACAACAGCAACAGCAACAAGAGACCACAGAGTCCACCATCATACCCTGATCTTAATGCTATCAATAACAACAACAAGAGACAGAAGAAATAACCGTGTTCCTACTCTTGGATGGTTCGAACGCCCGTAATAGTGTCCATCCGGCATTTTTTCGGCGGTATCCAGCGAAAACTGCACCTGGAAAAATGTGTGTTGCCATGGAAACCGCACCCAGTTTTGTGTGGTGCTTTGTTTTCATTTTGGGCCCGCAATTTTTTTTTAGTTCTTTTCTTCAAATTCTTCTTTACTTCGAGATTGCAAGAAGACTACAATAACATGCCCAATGGCCATTGTGTTCTCCTTCCAAACTTCATCCATTTTCAATCGTCCATATACGATCCTTTTTTAAAGATCTTTTTAATGCTACAAATAAGCTCTTAGCAAAAAAAAGAATATCAAGAAAAAGAAAGAAAGAAAATACTGTTAGACAGTTGATTACAAGACCCCATTTAAGTCCTTTATTAATTGTGTCTTCTTCCTTCTTTTTGTTTTGGGTAGTCATTGTCATACTTTTGTCAGTTATTTATCGACAAATGAGATATTGGTAGCAACTATTCATTCATTCCTTTTTAAATTTTCTTTTTCTTTACTTCTATTCCATTTTGTACTATTTGAACTACCTAGTTGGGAAGATTATGCCTATAAGAGTTTATCTAAGAAATTAAAATTCATTATCAGATTCGACATTCTAATATTAAATAACTTACCAGATCTCTTTCTCTGGCCTTAACGTATTCACAACTACAAGAAGAAGATAAAAATATCATACAAAAAGAAAATCCTCTCCTCTGTCTATATTCCTATAAATCATATCAATTTCATATGGTAAATAAGCTTCTTTTCCATAACAATATACTTTTTGCATAACTAATAACTAAAAAACACATCCTAAATTAATAAAAAACTCATCAGTAGACTAGGCTGATTTTATTCATACTGAGATAACCTACTTACCTACCTACCTATATATCATATATTGTAATTTCCCCCCCTCATCTCTGTTTTCCTATTACAAGCTAATCACTTTCCTAACATTAATTGATGATGGTACCACTATCAGAACATAGCAGTGCATCTACAGCATCTATATCCACATCGACATCGACATCTACATCTTCTGCAACTCCATCTTCTTCCTCTGGAGTATCTACTAATACTGAAGATGAAGAAGAAGATTCCAAGAATTCCAGGTCTCTAGATGGTAAAATTAAGGAAGAAGGAAGTACTTCAACATCACTATCTCCTTTTGCACAACAATCGCATCAACATGATCCAATCTTAAGGAACGAAGATGGTTCTATGTTAACTACTCCACAAAATATACCAATGGTAATTACAAAAGATCACAATAAGTTGATTCATTTAGATCCAGTACCTAGTTTCAAAGATAAAGCAGACATTAAACCATGGTTACAGAAAATTTTTTATCCCATGGGGATTGAAATTGTTATTGAAAGATCCGATAATACAAAAGTGGTATTTAAATGTAAAGCATCAAAGAGAGGTAGAAAATCAAGAAAATCTTCCGTCTTGGGTACACCAAATAATACTACATCTACATTTGAAGATACAGTGAAAGAATGCGCTGAAAAATTTATTATTCATGACGATGCTATTAAGAAGAAATCAACCATAAGCCCGTATAATACCGATTGTGATGATAATAAAGGCAAGAGTAAGCATAATAAAAATGAGGATGGAATCCCACCTGTACGAGTGAAGAAAAAACGAGCAGTATCAAGATTCAATGTTTGTCCCTTCCGTATTCGTGCTACATATTCATTAAAGAGACATAAATGGAGTATTGTAGTGATTAATAATATTCACTCACATGACTTAAATTTTGATCCAAATTCTGAAGAATATAAGAAATTTAAAGCTAAATTAAGAGAAGATAACGACTTAGAAGCTATTAAGAAATTTGATGAATTAGAATACAGGAAAAGATCTAATTTACCTATTCAAACAGCAATGATACCATGTGATTGTGGGATGACTAATGAAATCGAAAGTTTTAACATTGTAATACCAAATACAAATCCCAAATCTGTTAAGAAAATTACAACGAAACAAGCTAAAACAAAAACGGTTGTCTCTTCTCCTTCCTCTTCTATTTCTACAAAACTTGGTACGAGACGTACTATTAATGATTTAATTATGAAGAAGAAACCTGAACAGAATATAATACCATTAGAAAAGGATGAAGACGATCCTAAATACAACAATAATAATAACAATAAGAGCAATAAAAATAATAATCATACCAATGTAATAAATAATGAACAACAAATATTACTAGATGATATAATTAATAATCCATCCAAAAATATTTTGAAAGTTTCATCATTTTTAAATAATCCTGAATGGAATATTAATCCATTAAGTGAATCTGATATATCCAATAATTTAATGTACATAATGATGAATGGTAATAATCATAATAATAATCGTGATGGTACCACCCTTAATGAACATAATAATTCTTTATTATACGGAATCAACAATAATGATAGTCATACAGATATTATTCATGCTAAAGACAAGATTATTGATGAAGAAAATGATGAAGAAGTTGAAAATATCATACATCGAGATAGCGACTATTATGAATATAATGGATCCAATCAAATTTCTAATGAATATTATCATAATAGGTTAGATTCATATAATACCGATCATTTTTATAAATTTAATGGTCCATTTGATTCTGGTAATGTTATTATTAATAACTTGAATAATTATGGTGGTGGCACTCCAATGCCGGACAATATAAATACAAATAGTAATTATAATACTACTGCTGTTGGTAATAATAATAATGATGGTGGATATCTGTTTGTAAATAATATGATGAACACAGTTACGAATAATAATAATAACATACCAAATTATGACATGGATTCACATCGTGAATTATTAACTAATAATTTTATTGATGATCCAGTATTACATAATTCTCCATTAATGACAACATTAAATT
The DNA here is from genome assembly GCA_030571515.1 of Monosporozyma aquatica. Taxonomy (NCBI): domain Eukaryota; kingdom Fungi; phylum Ascomycota; class Saccharomycetes; order Saccharomycetales; family Saccharomycetaceae; genus Monosporozyma; species Monosporozyma aquatica. The sequence continues at coordinate 91,656 of JAJLXW010000528.1, forward strand.
TTAATAACATTGATAATTTGATTGGTAATGTTGGGAATCATACTACGTCTAACACAAATAATAATAATATGATGGATAATTGGAATTCTCATACAAATAATCCTACGACCACAACGAATGAATATAATTTAATGACTTCCAGGAATAATAACAATAATATAATAGATTTGAATGAAATTGATTTTACTGATATATTTAGTAGTGGTGCTGTTGGTACTAATCCCTTGATATCAACACAGTTTAATAACACCAATACCGAGACTGCACTTGGATCAATATCTAAACCACCTGAGATTAAACAAGAATCAAAACAAATGAAACCGGAAAACGGTGATTTTGGGTCATCTCCAAGGACGCAAAATGTGCCTCCACAACAACCACAAGTAGCAATTGGAGCTACATTATCCAAGGAATTAAATCAATTTATAGATCATTTAGAGGAAACTTCTAAATCACAAATCCAAGAAGAAGAAGAAAGGGAGAGTTAAAAATACTTAATCATTATGTTTATATATTTTATAATATATCAATTTAAACATATACACACAGATACACACACACACACACACATATATATATATATATACATACCCACTTGACATTCTAAGCAAACTGGGTTCTCTTATTCTTTTGGTCAGAGGTAAAGATATGTGAACAAGACAAACAAACAAAGAATAAAACCATCGAAGTATCTTTCCGTCTTTGTTGTGATTGGAAGAACACATTTTCATGGGAATGACACCTGGGACACTCTCTATCAGATCTCGGCAGAGTCGGATCAGACCCAATATCCTGGACCACACCAGCAGTTTCACCAATGTTAGTGATCAATTCGTGTCTATAGACCAATGGGGCACCAGCTTCCTCGACGTACGAACAAGTACGGCACTCGAAAAGCAGTCTCTTGTTGTCCTTGTCCTCCCGTGGATACAACATGTTGTTACAGTCCCTACAGAACCTGAACGTGGTCATCCTGTCGCTTGGTCGTCGTGTATCTTTGCTGCCTTTCTTATCAGATTGTAGTATTGAAAGTTCAATTTGAAATAAATTTTTCGTTCCTTTATGAGTTTTATTTTTTATTTCGAGTCTAAGAAGTTCCAAAGGGGATATGCACCACGAAGCACCATAGCTATACCAAGAACAAGAGGCGCCAATATGATCAGAACTTGCTCCAAGATACGTTACAGATCTGCAACGACGGCTGCTGCTGGGGCTGCTTTTTTCCCCAGGTTTCCAAGGACTGCGGTAAGGACAACCCTACGGTCCAACAGTAACACGGCTGCTACAACGACGAGTAAGGGCTCGCAGGAGAATAATGGTGATTTGCCCAATGAGAAGATCAGCAAACTCGTGGAGAGTATTAGTCAGTTGAGTTTGCTTGAGACAAGTGAGTTGATTAAAGCGTTACAAAAGAAATTGAATTTGCCCGAATCGAATGGGATGATGACCATGATGAACCCCATGATGATGCAAGGCCAAGCTGCAGGAAATGTAGCAACAGACGGTGGTGCTGCCAATGGCAACGGTGGTAGTGGCTCTACTGCTGCAGAAGAAGAGGAAAAGGCCACTTTTACGGTGAAATTGACCTCCTTCGATACAAAGAGTAAAGCTAAAGTGATCAAAGAGATCAAATCTTTACTTGGGCTGTCACTAGTCGATGCTAAGAAGTTTGTGGAGGCAGCCCCCCGTGTAGTGAAGGAACATTTAAGTAAAGAAGAGAGTGATGCTTTGAAAACCAAACTAGAGTCTCTCGGGGCCAAAATCGAGCTGGATTAAGCAGCGTACTTCCCCCTTCAGCCCATTACTCTACTTGTAAATATACTACCACCAATCATAATCTAGTAAATAGCCCTATTACCTCCATAATTTATTACTATATGAATATATATCTAATCTTTATTATGGCACACCCCGTTTCCATGGCAACGGAACACTATAAATATGAAAAAAAAATCTTTAATTCTTTTCTTTCTTTTCCACACACTACTTGATACAAACTGGATAGAACATATAAACTAACACCAATACAATCACAATATGACAGTGGACAGCACTATTAAAATCTTCCCCCAATATGACAACAGTTATTTCGGTGAACAACCGTTAAATAGAGTCTCTTTTTTGAGAGAAGATAAGGAATTCTTAGAAATAGCTTTAACCCACGGGAAGACCCAATTCATTCCATTCTTTAAAGGTGAACCTTTGATCAATACGAGTACAGGACAGTTGTATAGGGTGTCGAAGAACCAACAGGGTCCATTATCATCTATTTATAAATTGATTCAAGAAACTATACATTCGGATGGGAGTGATCTGGTGAAAAGAAATAATTCCAATAAATCTATGCTCCATTTAGTATTCTTAGGTTTAACCATTCAAACTGATGATGACAATACTGAGGATAAGTTTATTTACAAGGAGCAATATTCAGGGACACCTGTATTCGCTATTAATTTTATTAATAAAGAATTTGATACCGCATCGCAACAGCAACATGATCATAATAATAATAATAATAATAATAATAATATCATTACATGTACATTCCAAAACGTGTTTAATGTACTAACCGAGAACAACGAAGCCTCATTGTATTCTCATTCAAGAATGTATGTGCAATGGGCTTCGAAATTCAAAAGATGTGTAGAATGTGGATCTGAAATAGAATTTGTTCATGGTGGTAGTAAATGGGTTTGCAGCCGAGAGACTTGCCCCTTAGCAAATCCACATCAACATGGAAATAATGCTGCGTTCCCAAGAACGGATCCTGTAGTGATCACTGCTATCACAAATAGAGATTGGTCCAAGATATGTCTGGCTAGATCCAAGAGATCAATTGGGAAAGGTATAATCATGTATTCATGTGTAGCAGGGTTTATGGAACCCGCAGAGACCATTGAATCATCTTGTCAACGTGAAGTTTGGGAAGAAACCGGGGTGAAAGTGGGCAATAATGATATCACTATTGTGAAATCACAACCTTGGCCATATCCTCAAAATTTAATGATTGGGTGTATAGCTACAGTGGATTTCAATGGAGAAAATGAAATCATCGATCTAAATCATGATCCAGAATTATTGGATGCACAGTGGTTCGATACTATGGATTTAATGGAATCCTTTAACCAATATCAATCTGGGTTTTTCTTACCATTGGCCCTGGATAACAAGAAATACAATTTATCATCAGAGAGTACGGTACAATTACCAGGTAAAAACGCCATTGCATTCGATCTAGTAGCACACGTCATCAAGAAGTATCAAGAGAACTTGTGAATTGTTTTATCGGTCTATATAAGTTATTCATATGTACATTATTAGTATCCTCATCTTTATATAGTATTGAAATTAAATAAAAAATCGTCATTTGAAAAATTATATCACCTATATGAGAGAAACTAACCTAACAAAGTGAAGAACAGGTACAAGAAACACCACCGGGAGAGATGGCTGGAAGCGTTATTACTGGGATTAAACAAGCTGCCAAGGAGGAATACCCGTTGGATTTAAATTCCCACGATTATACGACCTTATTAAACCAATTCGGGAATATTTCAAAAAATGATAATAATCTAAATAATAATAATAACGGTATTACTCATTCCCAGTTGTTTAGCGAGAACTCAAAATTATTGACACAAGAGGAACAATTATCGGATGATTATTACAGAATTTGTAATAATTGTCAAAAACCAATATTATTATCCTCCTTAATGGATCATTTGAATAATTATTGTCATGAAAATAAAAGCGATAATAAAGGAAATAATAGAAATATACCTTCGAAGAGACACATGCCAAGTGATGATGACAATGATTCAGATGATGATGGTCATGCTGGTGGATCTGCAAGACCCTCTTCCGGGAAGAAAAGGCCCCCACCATCTATTAAAGATGATGATGATGATGAAGATGATGACGACGACAATGGTAGTGATAATGACAGCGATGACGACGAGGACGAGGACGACGATATTGATAGTGATGATGATGAGGATGATGATAGATCCTCTTCTGTAGCTGCTTGGGACAGCTCAAGTACACCAAAGACTCCAGATTTTAAGAAATTGAAGACTTCAAAGGGTCATTCTTCATCAAAGAATAATAATAACGACAGTGATGGAAACAAGAATGGGAAACCACCTAAGAAACGGGGTAGAAAAATTAAACAGAGGAATCCGACCGATAAACATCTTATTGATTTTGATAAACAATGTGGGGTCCAATTACCAGAAGGTGGATTTTGTGCTAGATCATTAACTTGTAAATCTCATTCCATGGGAGCCAAGAGAGCTGTCGAGGGCAGAACAAAGACGTTTGATGAATTATTAGCAGATTATCATAGGGTTCATCAAACCAAGATAGGTGCTGCTAATGAAAAGAGAGCTAAACAACAAGAGTTACAAAGACTACAGAAACAAATGATGAAAGAACAAAAGGAACAGAAAAAATATATACAAAGAGCACAGTATAACTCAAAACGTAACGTCGGTAGTAGTACTAGTGGTAGTATAAAACAATCTAAAGGTGGCTCAAAAGCCAATGCTGATAAAAACAAGAATAATTCTCATAATTCACAACGTGGTGGATCCAAGACCAGTAATGATTCCAATAATAACATCGGTAACAGCGCGTTGAACGGAGACACAGGATTTATGACCCCTGAGGAGGAAACCACCCATGTATTAAATGGTGTTTCTAGATCCTTCCCATTGCCATTAGAATCCACTGTTTTATCAGCTACCAGGTTTAGAACAAAATATTTTAGAATGAGAGAAATGTTTGCATCATCATTTAATGTTAAACCAGGGTATTCTTCGCCAGGGTATGGTGCTATTCATTCTAGAGTTGGATGTTTAGATATTGATAGAACAACAGATTATAAATTTAGAATAAGGACGCCTCAATTACATCCTCAACAGAATACCGTTGGTAATACCTCCATTAATATACCCAATTTGACGCCTCAACAATTACAAAATTTAACACCACAACAATTACAGAAACTTCAACTACAACAACAAAAGATGCTTCAAATGCAGAAACAGCAGTTATTATTACAACAGAAAAAGGCCCAGCAGCAGCAGCAGCAGCAGCAGCAGCAACAACAACAACAACAACAACAACAACAACAACAACAACAATCACCAAAACAATTGTCTGTCCAGGTGAATTCACCAACCTTAAATTCAGGCCAGGAAAATGGGCTAACGCCTCAAGAGATTCAATTACAACAGCAGAAATTAAGGCAACAACAATTACAACAACAAAAATTTGAAGCCGCAGCATTTCATTTATCGAATGCAACAAGATTAATGCAAAATACAGCTTCCTCACCCACTACAACTTCACAAGGTGTCAAGACTGGGTTATCTGTAAATTCATCAGGTAGTGACAACTTAGCTAATAATAGTACTATTGTAACTTCGCAGTCAAGCCCTCCTCTCAATGCTAACGAAGTCACTACAGGTGGTAAAGTCAATGTTGGTATACCAAACTCTGCGAATCAGATTGGTGGTGGAAGAGTGAATTAATAGAACATGCAAGATTTTTTGCTTACCACTCTTACAACAACCTCCACTAATACTTATTCAACCGGATGCTTGTAAACTTTGCCTCTCTATATATTATCTCACGAAATTTCCTCCTCTGTATCGATATATATACCAGTATATATGGCTTAATGTAATATTCATGAAGTGATAAAATTTAGCTAATTTCTTCCACTGAGATACTGGAAATAAAGACTATAAATAAATAATAACATGCCCAGTAATAATTTTTTCTCAAGAGACCAGCATAACCGGCAAGTATCCAAAATGGCCATGTTTGAGCTGGGAATGTATAAATGACAATAACATGTAGAGTAAAATAATATATCGAGCCTAATGCTGTTTCCCATGGATATTGTGTTCCCGTCCTCCAAAAAATCTTCTCAATACTTTCTTCAAAACTATCAGACATCACATTTCTGGAAAATAATCGTTTCACTCTATCACGACCATTGTGTTCAAAATCAACTTTGTCCTTCACTTGTACATATTCATTAATAGCTTTGGCCCAAACAAGCGGAATTGAAGGTCTCAACCAACCTGTGGCAATAGATTCATCAACTCCAGGTCTATACGACACTATAGTCTCCAAAGGCCCACCAGTATTAGAGGCAAGTACAGGCTTACCAAATCTCATTGCCTCTAATGGGACAATACCAAAATGTTCATTTTCAGGTGTATACATCAATAATTCCATATTTTGGATTAAATAATCTCTCAATCTGGAAGAAACAGAGGTTAAGAAGATAACTTTATCAGTAGTCTTGATGTCTAATTCTTTTAATGTCTTATTGTCATCTATAGTATCTACGATATCTTGATATTTTATTGTCTTAAATTGCATCTTAAAGTTTTTGGCTTCTCCTTCCAATTCTTCTAAACATTCTTTGTTCTCTACCACTCTTTCATCATAACCACCTACAATAATCAATTTACAATTATCGGCAGTAGATTCGTCAGATAATGCAAACCCTTGTAAAGCTAAGGCAATATTTTTCTTCTTTTCGTACCTGTTAACACTTAGGTAAAATCTATCACCAGCACCCACTAGTTTATTATATAATTTTTTATCAAAATTGTCCAGATTTGATATGTTATCAGTCTTAGTGTTAGTATCTACACAAGGATAAATAACAGCAGGCTCATTATTCAAAAAAGTGAAAGATTGGTGATACATTTCCCTAGTGAATTTTGAATTCACCACAATTTCATCTGCAGCACTAATGGTGAATTGTTCTAATAAATCAAAGGGTATTCTGTAAACTTTCTTCCACAAACTGGTTCTCTTAGCCAACAATTGATCTGGGAAATGACAATAGAATAAAATCTTTGCATCTGTCAATCTATGAATTAGCGGGACACAAGTAGATAGTTGATCGACAATAAAAATATCATAATTGTGCAATTGACCACTGATATACAGTTTCCAAACCAAATATAACTGTCTTAAGTTGGAACAAACAATAAAAAATTTTCCTTTCAAATTAGTGGGTAGATGGTCCCCAAAGACTTGATATTTCAAAGTGCCATCTTTAACTTCTTCAAAACAGTGAGTAGGATCGCAATGCGAAGTGAATATTTTAACATCATTGCCTTGCTGTTGTAGACCTAATGCTGCGTCGACCATCAACCTTTCTGCGCCACCAATCCCTAGGTCTGGATGAATTAAAGCAATTTTCAGTGGCCTATTTCCATTAACATTCATTTTGGCTGTATACTCTCTCTTATATCCAAACGTAAAATTTGTAAAATACCAACCCGACAGTAATCAATTGGCCTTGTGGGTTTTAAGTCCTTTATTCTGGCAGTCTTTCAATAACTTGAAATATTCTTTGTACTTTTCAAAATCTCATCTTTAATCTTAAAATTAAGACCTTTCTCAATTAAGTAACGTCAAGACCATTTAGAAGAAAACAAAATGAAATATTTATCTACCAGTTGTTCAGATCTTTGACATATATAATATACAATTGAATAACCGGATAAAGATTGGGTTTATGCCAAACGTTTCTTGAATATTGTAAAGTAATAAATCTATTTTTTCTATTTACAGAGAATAGTGGAATATATGGATGCTACAAAGCTTGAAACTCTTTCTCTAAACAAGCGTCACGTTGTTTCTTATCACCTTTGGCAAACCCTTAGCCCACGATTTGGTCTTTTTGTCGATAATCATAAACACTCTGCCACTTTGGCTCATCCTTGCAGTTCTCCCAACCCTATGGATCAAATCAACAGCCGTCTTTGGGACCTCATAAAGAACAACGTTACGTACACCTTGGAAATTCAGTCCTCTCGCAAGCAGATCAGTACATATAAGAATTTTCAGTATATTGTGATGCTTCTTTGGGTCCTTTTGTGATGATGTTTCTATGGGTAGGGTCACATTAGATCCAGGTATTTTTATAGTCCCTTTTGGAGAAGTGGCATTTTCTATGTCATGATCAGTTTCATACAGTAGGGGTTTGGGTTCTGACAGGAATTCTTGCACTAATGCAAGTCTTTCCTCAATGGTATTCTCACTACTTAAGCCCACAGCGTCCAACGAATAGTCTCTCTTTAATTTCTCACTAAGTTGTTTCACTTCATCCTTCTCGTTAACAAACACAATACATCTTTTCTCAAACCCACGCTCAGTATTATCTTGTCTTATTGAGTACAATATTTGGCTCAGAGTTTTAATCTTGGAGCCTTTAAATGGGTTTAATGTGGAGTCAATAATTTTAAATTCCAATCTTTTGCTTAGTTTATGTAACCGAGGGGAAGTAATCACTTCAACAGATGGGAATAATTTACTCAATGTTTTATTAAATTCATTAGGAATCGTAGCGGAACATAACACTAGATGGTTCATTTCTTTGGATTGTCTAATAGCTTGTAATGTTTGGTCCAACCAAGATGCATCCATTAATGTGTCTGCCTCGTCTACAACAGCAAATTTGATAGTACGAAGTAGTCTATCCGGCCTTGTAATCATCTTAATATTATAAATGGACATTAGTTTATTGGGAGTGGTGACCATAATATCAATATTCTGTTTAATATTATCTAATAAGTCAGCATATTTTGTTTCATTATCCCATTTATAAACATTTAATTTAGACACTTCAGCAATTGCTACTAAAGTTTCATACACTTGCCGAATTAATTCATATGTGGGGACTAAGATTATTGAATGGATTCCAGCTTTAGCTAACTTCTGTGTTTCATCCCCCTTTAGACGCAATAAGTAATCCAATAAGGGTGTTAAGTATGCAATAGTCTTCCCAGACCCTGTGTCAGCTGCAATGGCATGAACATGCAAACCTGGCTCCAGTAGTTTCTTAGACAACCGTTTAATAGTCACTGTTTGGATTGGGGTAGGTCTGATACTGGCGATATCTTCAAGAGTTTTGTTCTTCAATGCAATAGATTCTCGAGCAATAACCGTCTGGATAACTTGTCTAGTGACAGGTAACTACTTTAAACTCTCAAAGTCTTCAATCTTTTCAATAAGTTTCCCTAGATTCTTACCCTTTTCGTCTGGGTTCTTCTTTAATCCACCAAACTCACCATACTTGAATGTTCTACTGTTCTTTCTATATGTGGTAGAATCCTTGCTACGATGAACATCCTTGCCTATCTTTGTCCCCTTCTTGTTGATCTGAGGATCCTTATAACCAATGCTACTCACCTTGGATAACTTAAACCTACTCGGTACTGAGTGCTTTGAAGCATAACTTCGTACAGATAGTAAGAGTAGTGTCCTCATTCCATTCCGGCTTGTCATTGGGGCAGTCGAAAGGCTGTTTTTTGGTCTTATTATGATGCCTTTTAATCTTGTTATAATGGTTAAAAGTCTCGACTTAATGATATTAAAGTAGTCTTTTAAATCAGTTTATTATATATAAGGTTTAGTAACGATTCACTTACTACAAATGTACAAGTCAAAAGAGATACTAGATCGTTATCATATGGAATCGGTTAATAATATAATACTGCAGCAAATGTATGTCTTTTGTATAATTTATATTGGAAACTGAGTTTCAGAACGACTAACAATGGTTAGATGAAATATATTAATGTAGTACCAATGGAATTAAGAAACAAGCCAAACATCGGGTAGGTGTATTATTGGGATATTGTGGTGATGATTACTACGGTTCTCAATATAATGAACAACATGATCTAGATGTAAAGAGACCGACCATTGAAGGAGAATTATTTCGAGCCTTGGGAAGATTACAATTGATCTCTGAATTAAATACTCAAGATTTTAAAAAGAATGGGTTCCAAAGTAGTACTAGAACAGATCGTGGTGTACATGCATTGGTAAATTTTATATCGGTGAAATTGAGGACTCAGAGGGGTGATGAGGAGTCGATAGTGGATAGGATTAATGGTTGTTTACCTGAAAATATTAGAGTATGGCAAGTACAGAGAGTAAATAAGAAGTTTAATGCTAGGAGTGCTTGTGGGTCGAGATTATATGAATACATGATACCGACCTACTGTTTGGGATTTGTTATTGATGAGTTAAAGGAAATTTTTGATGATAATATGGTCTCTATGCTGAATAAAAGTGAGATTGCTATCATTAGACGCCACCCGACCTTAGCCTTGAAGGATTATCCCGATATGAAGGGACCAATTAACTTATATCTAACTAATGTACAACAAATTATGAACAAGTACCGTCTTAAGGAGTTTCAATGGAGTCAATTTAGAAGCATTATAAAATACTTTATAGGAACTCATAATTTCTATAACTACACTTCAAGCAAGAATTCTTCTATGCGAGATCCGCATTTCCAACGGCATATTATAAATATTGATATCTCTAAGCCTTATCAAGTTTCAAATCATTCGGGAGAATGGATATCGATATTTTTGAAGGGACAATCGTTTCTTCTACATCAAATAAGGAAGATGATATCCATGTCGATTATTTGTATGTTGAATAACTGGTCCGCGAAGGTGATTGCAGAGAGTCTTCAATTTGGACCCATATCTATCCCAATGGCCCCGTCTCTGGGATTGATCCTACAACGACCAGACTTCCAACCATACAATAAGAAATTACAACGATTGGGCTACCCTCTGATTACAGTAGAGACATGCCAAGAAGCAATAGAGAGATTCAAGGCAGACCATATTATACCAAATATAGTCCGAAACGAGATACAGAGTAAAGATTTCGTTAAATATCTTTATTATATTTCTTATTCCCTGTATAGAAAGGGCGTAAAATGAAGACTGAGCGTGAGTAAAACACTCATTGAATCCATTCCCAACCACGCTCGATCACCATAACAACCACATATCACTCATGGAAGCCCATCACATTGCACTCCTTGTCAATACTGTTAACTGCCTCTAAGGAAAGCAAGAAGAGCCAATATTTTAAGAATCTCAATTTGAAGAAAAATTGAAAATAATATTAAAGCTAAACGCAATAAACAGATCAAAACGGGATACAACGAGACATAAAGATAAGCTCTATAACCATCTATCCAGAGTGTATAATCCAACTGACAAAATAGTGCTACTATTTAATTATGTTTAGAGTTCAAAATAGGTGGCTTTCTACGTCGACAAATCATTTAGCTGCAGCTGCTAAAGCTGTGGCTAAGGGGAAAGCACAAGGGTTCTCTAAGGCTTCCACACATTATGTGAAGCCAAGTGCTAAGAGAATTACACCCACAACACTGTACAGAAACTGGATTGACACTATGCATACAGGGAGACTGAACAAAAAAGCCCCTGAAATTACTCTACCCACATTTAAACCAGCTAAATTGGATAAATCGGTGAATCAGGTATGCAAATATTCTAGCAAACAATTGAAACTTTTACGTCACATTGGTGGGTTTAAGAAGAATCAATTTAATGAATTGTTTGCTCAACCAACATCGCTGATAAGAAGTGCTTCTATTGGGAAATTACTTACCAAACTTGAAAACCCAGAATGTTCTAAAAGAATTATAATCACAGGGGAACCAGGTATTGGGAAAAGTACTTTATTAACACAATTACAAGCATATGCTGTTGAATATAAATACCTGGTGTTAAACATTCCTTACCCTGAATTGCTTCTCAATGGGAGGAATGATTTCTTTTGGGATGAACAATTGAAGTCATATGTTCAACCAATGTATTTAAAGAAATGGTTGACCAAGATTCTGAAGGGTAATAATCGTGACTTACTATCATCAATAAAATTACAAAATAAATACCAATTTGCCTTCACTACTTTGAGTGGGACACAAGATATTATATTAGAGAAGGATCAACACAGTATTCACGATCTACTGACAAGTAAAATTAATGCCAATCTTCGTGGTCTTCAATTTAAAGCACTTATAGATGAAATTTATTCTCAGAAAGGAGTACCCATTTTATTTACCATAGACAATTTTTCTCGTCTCTTAACACGTTCATATACTGACTATAGAGATACCAACAATAAATTAATACAAACTTTAGACTTCCAAATTGCTGCTACTATAATGAAGCTAGCCAGTGGTGAGATCTCGCTTAATAATCCTAAATCATGCTTTGTGGGTGCCATATCTGGTGTTGACCGTACTAATAATACATTACCAGTCGGGCTAAATCAAATAGTGGAAGACGTATACATGAGAAAGTATCATTATGACCCAACCTATGCACATCTTTTACAAAAGGGTAAAGTAGAAGAATTTGTATTATCTAAGATGTCTAAGGACGATGTTAAATTATTACTGGATTATTATTCTGATGCCAATATTCTCCCAGTGAAGGAAACACAGGACAAAGAGTTAGAGCAATTAGTGGATGAGAAATTTTTCATTAGTGGCAATGGTAATCCTAGAGAACTATTGAAAAGTTTGACTCTGGCATACCGATAAAGAAGTGATTAACCACATATGATCTTATCATAGGTAACCTTCCTTACCAATAAAAAGACATAACAGCCATGTAAATATATATATTCATTCAAAAGCAACTATACCTTCAATAGCCGTTGTATTCATTATCTAAAGCTTTATAATCATCATAATATTACAGTATTAAAAGGTTACATATTTATACCACCAAGATATCTAAACTTTATATAATATAGAGATAGCTGATAGTGGGAATATTTAATCCTCGAACCAATCATCTTCATCATCCACGTACTGAGGCTTACTTTCCTTAGGTGGAGGCAGTTGAGATATATGATCTGTAAGGCGATGATTTTGTGGTGGAGGTCCATTGGTGGCTTGGTTATAAGATGAATGACCATATCCTGATGATATTCCCTTCTTTGCATCATCTTTCCTTTGTTGCCATAAAGATTTGATGGAAGGTACAGCTTCACTTAAATCATCTAGACTAACATTGTCATTAATACTCTCGAGAACCTTTTGTACCACAGATGTGTGATTACCATTCAATTTATCATCTCTAAATCTTAACATTTGCCATGCACCAGTCTCTTGATCCTTTGTACATTCAACAATTCTACCATTCAATGGTTGTTCTAGATTTTTCAATTCATGCCATTTTTCATCACCAACTTCTAATTCTGCAAATTTCTTATATGTCCTCTCCAATAATTCTAATTCTTTAGCATCAAAGGGCCTATCAAAATTCTTGATTCTTGTATTAACATCAGCACCACCAAGCCAAACGTACAAAGCAAAGGTCGGTTTGGTATCATAGTTATAATACCATCTATTTGGATCCTTCTTGGGTAAAGTGTTGTCCTCCACCATGGGGATCTCTAGAATCATTTTAAAATCAATAGAATTCTCTTGTTCAGGTTTCCATTTTAAAAGAAATGAATCCTTCCCACCAGCAGCATATGGGGATCTTACTGGGGTGAAAATTAACCCATCCGACATATGAGGTAATTTAGATAAAGAATTCGCGACTTTAACCAATTCATAACTGAAATCCATATGTTTCATAGATAATTTAAAAGGGAAAGTATTACAATTCTCTGAATAAAATGATCTTAAATCATAATAAGGTTTGAAGAAATCCTTACCTAAATGCGCAAGTCTTGAACTCGTGGGAGATTGGATAAGACTTCTACCATTAATGGCCATACAATCGAACATCAGATATCTTAATTCTTGAATCTTAGTCACTGGGTTTGTTTGAATGACTAATTCACCATCAATTAAAGTGCCATCTTGTAAAGTTTCTAATAACTCTTCTTTCTTCTTTTTAGGTAACCGTGGGAATCTGAATCCATTGATCAAATAATAATTATTCTCTCTATCAATCATAAAACAACCTTGTTGGCCAGTGACAGGGTTTAATACAATAAACATTAATGCACGTAACCCATCAGTTTTCTCACAAACATAATAATCCTGAGACTTCAGTTTCTCATCAATATCAGAATGTTGAAACGATACAGGTTGTGATCCTGGAAATGTCTTTGCAGGCTTGGGTGAGTTCAATAATTTGCAAAGCATCATCTTCAAATCTTGGGTAATGTTTCCGGGTTGGATAATCCCTGGAATTTCAGGTGATATTCTGGATTCCATATTTACTAAATTGTGTTCTCTAAACTATCTTTTCCTGATACCAATTCTCGATGGTTGAATGGCCCTTGACCTTAGCTTATCTAGTTTCTTCCTCATCTTCATTGAAGGCTTTTTGTATATTTCATTTTGTTTTTGTTTATAATTTTCACTCATCGCAATTGGAAAATTATTGGAAAGTTTCAATGAAGATAGAGCCAGTTTGAAGATCATCAAATAGAAATAATTAACGAATCTTTATACTCATACTATCGGCAGTCCATTAGATAGTAAGGTACGTTAATTTTACCTCGAAATAGGATTTTAATCGTGATATATCTGCTTCCTTTTTTTTAGGCAGGTTCTTATCCCTTCGAGTTGCGAAATATAGCGATTCAAAATATAATTGGATATGCTTGAACGTTCCAAAAGCTCACGTTCAAAGCGGAGCATGGAATCAGAAGATGAAGATTTTCAGGAGCAGAATCAAGACTTATTTTTGTCAGATGGTGAGAGCTCCAGTGAAGAATATGCCCTCGAAATACGCCAGAGGAAGAAAAAGAAGCCAGCTATAGAGGAATTGGACTCTGAATATGTGTCATCAGATGAGCCCTCCGAACCTTTTACTCCAACAAGTACCAGTGAGGGTGGTTCAAATAACAAAAGATTTAAATATCAAAATTTCCTAAACGATAAGGAGACACAATGGAATTTAATACCTTTATTACCACCATCATATAGAAAGACAAGCAAATTTTCTAATGTCTTGGATTTAGATGAAGCTTTTGTGGACATTAGGACTCAAATTGTATACAATACGGAGGCGATATTATTAGAAAAGGATGAATGCATATACATGGTTTCTGAACCCCCAGGAGATCCTTACTACATTGGTAGAATTGTGCAGTTTATACCAAAACCAGAATTTGCTGTCGAGATTGCTAATGCTAAGGAGAAAGTGTTCAAATATCCAGTTAGATTCTTTGACGTTAAAATGAATTGGTATTATAGACCCAGAGATGTTGATGAAAATGTCACTATATTTAATTCCAGATTGGTCTATGCATCACTTCAGCAGGATATTTGTCCAATTAATTCATATAGAGGTAAATGTACAGTAGTTCACAAGGATGAACTGCAAGATGTTTTACCAAACAAAAGAGAAGAGATAGTAAGATCAAATGTGTTCTATTTTGAGTCCCTGTTTGATAGATATACAGGTAATAAGTACACTGTATACCCAACTGGGAAATTAGTCAATAATTACAAGAAGATTCCATCATTTCTTTATGCTTTGGAAAAGAAACATCGTTATGTGTTCACAGAGAAGGATTATCCACTTTTAAAAATATTAACCAAATATGTCTTTGAAAAGAAGTTTAGTAATGTTAACGGTACACTAGCAAATCAGAATGCAAAATCCTTTGTTTCTAGTACAATGGATACAGGTAAAGAGTCAAATGGTTCTGAGTCAACTGAGAAAACATGGGATAAAAGATGTCAAGAATGTCATGATTGGTGCCTACCCCAGAGTTCACTAGAATGTGATGATTGTGGTAGTACTATTCATTTATATTGTATGGATCCACCATTGACTAAGAAACCAGGGAAGAAAACCGCTTGGGTTTGTTCATTTTGTATCAAGCATCAGCCTAGATTACCGGAAGATAAAAGAATATCAGAAGAACACTTACAAGAAATCGAAACATTCAATGAAAAATGTAGACAATCTATTGATAAAAAGGTATCTACTTTCATTAACAAAGCATTGGATACAGATATCCCCAAAAATTGGTTCCAGTATATTGGGTATCATGTTGTCTCCCATATTGATGAAATATTAGAGGATATCATTTGCCTTCCTTACCCAGTTAAAATGTCTAGATATGGTGAAAAATATCAGTGGCAAGGCTGTTATGACAAGGAAAAGGCAAACCTATTGTCATATGACTCCGGCAATGATACTGAACGTGGTACCAAGGACACTGCTACCGTTTCCTGGATGATGGACGAAGATAAAATATCATCTGTCGATTTAGATTCATATATCAGGAAATGCGCAAATGAAATATCGCCACTATTGGATATTAAACCAACAAGCTGTAATTTCCTTGATTTCATTGTGAAAGCTTTAATTAACAATGACTATAATACTGAGAAAGCATTTCATGACTGTATGAATAATATGTCTAGACCAATATTAGGTGAACCTACATTTACCAGTGATGAAGTGAAAAAATTTGAAGAAGGTGTTAACAAGTATGGTAGTGAATTAAGACCTATATGGAAACATGTGGGGACACAACCAATGGCAATGATTGTTAGATTTTATTATAGTTGGAAAAAGACGGAAAGAGGTTTGAAAATTAGAGGGAAAAAGAAGTCAGTTCATTCTAGTTATAATATCACTAATAGCTCTGTATCAGTTCTAAGAAAAGTCTCTGATTTTGGTGCTTCTCCAGTGCCTATCCTAAGTAAATCGTCTGGAAATGATGAAAGTGAAATATGTTATTTGGACGATTCTTCCTTTGATACCGACAAACTCAATCTCATGCATACTAACTTCCATTGTTTATTTTGTGATGTGAATTATTCTCCAATGTGGTATAAAGTGACGGGCGGTTTAGATGCTGGAAATGTCAGGAAAAGGATAAATGTCAGTGTTAATGAAAAGCATGGTCAATCAAGGACATCGTCTTCCGATAAAGATGATGATAGGTGTGGTGCTTTATGTATTAGATGTGCCAGATTATGGAGGAGATATGCGATTAATTGGATGCATCCCTTAGATCTTATTAAGAGAATGCATGGTACATCTGTTGCTAGCTACCAAGAAGCCTTAAAACAGATCTTGGACGAAACAAATATCAATAAACTGACACTCTCGCCCGAACGAGCACGTAAAAAGTACTTAGAATGGGAGTTAGTCCAAGATGCTGAACTAATTACCCGTCAGAGATACGAAATCATAAAGGATTATAATAAATTTCAACATATGAAGAGACAGTCAATGACATTCCACGGGATCTTGCTTAAAAATATCAAAAGACCATATAACAAATCGTTATACACCCCGGAAAGACTACACAGTGATTTATCTTCCTTCATTGCAGAAAGGTGTGATCCAAATGTTTTGATTCCCGGATCTATTACTGAGTCTGAGTCTGTCGACAAGGTTTCAAAGGATAACCCTCACACAACTGAACCCGAAGAAGGTAATTCAAGTGCAAGTCATTCACAGCCCCATATTATGGATTCCCATAGAATTTTCAATAGAACTGTAAGTCAGGAAAAGGGTTCCACTGATATTGTTGTCAACTTTGATTCCGAAGATCAGAAAGCTTTGCAATTAGTAGTTGACCAAAAATTTAGAAACGTTAAGTTAAATAAGAGTGTTATTAATATGCTTCTGTCTGGATCGAACGATACGCAAGAACAAATATTACAAAATTTAAGGAGTTCATCATCACAAGTTCCTGAGCCGCACCCTATTCCCAAAGAATTGAACAGTAGCTATGAAATACCAAGCTATTATATGATGTTCAGAAACGGAAAAGATACCACGAGACAGCTTAAAGGATATAATGCCTTAGCTGCTTTACAGTCTTCTTCAGATACCTCTCCGAGTAGTTTACGGAAAAGTGGTATTAGTGGGAGGATTTCCAAGTGTGGTGTCTGCAATAAGTCTGTCTTCAATCCCTCAAATGGAATTACCTGCCAGAACTGTGGTCTGAGATGCCACAAATCCTGCTATGGTAAAAACTTTTTTGAATCCACAGCTGTAAATGGATGGTTATGTGACATCTGTTTTAATAATACAAATCCTATTCTTTCCACTACATACGAATGTTGTCTCTGTTACAACAATACCGAAAATAAATCGAGCGTTACCCGTATATCACCTTCTCCAGCAATGAAGCCAACAAGCGATGGTCGTTGGTGCCATATATTGTGTTCTTTATTCAACAATGACATCAAATATGGTAATCCTGACAATTATAATATAGCATTATATGTAGAACATGCGATTAAAAAAAGGTCTAACCAAAAATGTATGATTTGCAAGCGTGCTGATGGTGGATTAATTCAATGTACTGAATGTCCAGATTATTTTCATGTTACATGTGCCCAATTAGCGAAGCAATGTAGCCTATCGATCAAGAAAGAGCTCCTCAGTGATGATTCTTCACGTTCATCTGATACCATCATTATTGACCAAAATGACTTCTCCAGATATAAAATATACCCAGTACTAGTCTGTCAAAAACACAAAGCTGTAGATACTGATGGTGTATCTTATCATAGTTTGACATCAACATTGGGTAATGATTATATGCTTAGTATTTTCTGCAGAATCACCAAGCATGGTAGTACCAGAAATGCTATATTATCTGAGTACATGGAATTAAATGTAGATACGGACGATATAGTATTGCCAGATGAATTTCATAGTAACGAGGGCAATACGTTCTTAGTGAAGAAACAGCAAGTTTGCAGAAGTTGCAAGAAAAAAGGTATTATATTTTGGTATGGACCTGACCTTTGCCACCGTTGCCATGTTTCTAAGGTATCTGCTGAGGACAATATGGTGGAAACAGCTGAAAAGAACACTATAGACATTACCTCTGATAATATACCGAGTATCGCTAAAGATGAACTATTAGAAGGTATCAATCCCCACTCTGCACACTTATCCTGAGATGCCTGTTTTACTCTTAAACATAATATAAAATAAATATATATATTGGTTTATCTGGTAACAAGCTTATGTATATTAGATAGGTGCAAAAAGTCCTGTATAATGCATGTGTAGTAATGATTCTGGATGAAGCAAAGTTGCTGGATATTTTGGGTGGTGATTTAACTATTTATTTCCTTCTTTGGTTACTCTTCTTGGTTTGATGAGCATTTTTTCTCAATTCTGATCCGTACACGTCGATTGCTAGCTGGTTTCGCCATCCAGTACTAGTTTCTACTTCTTTGTGATGTTTTAAATTGATCAGGGAAGTTAGAATTTCACCTTGCCTCTGTAGTTTGTTATCACGAGAATTTTTAACTCTATTTCTCTCAGCTCTTGCGACAATTCTCCCACCTGGACCACTTTTTGATAGTAGTATATCCTTCTTCTCTAATAGAGAGTCACGTTTAGCTTCCAATTGAGAAATTGAGTTGAGGACGGTTCTTGTCTTTGATCCATCATCTAAATCCATAATCTCTTGAACTACCTTCTCAAGTTCGTTATCAATTTCATCAAGTTCATTTTCAACTTGTACTTCAGTCGATGATATATCTGTCTGCTCTGCATTTTCCAGGCTCAGTTCCACCTCTGATAAGTTATAATCTTCTAATTCCTTTATGTATTGTAATTCTTTCTCGCTCAACGCTGTCATCTGAGTATTGTTCCTAATTGAAATAACATCTTTTAGAGAAGTCATGATAGGCTTAAACTGTCTTAATAAATCATGTTCTCTTCTCCCCCATACGTCAAACCACTCCAAAAATGAATCCAAGAATTCGTTATTATCAATGCAGTACCACTTATTATGGTCTAAAAGCACGCATTCGGGAGTTTCATCTATAATCTTCCTTTGTATTGGGGTAAGATTAACAGTTTTGTTAATCCGTCCATCTTCTGACACCAATTCAACTTCTTCACCGGAACCTGCAATAATGTAATGAATTGCTCCACTTGCAGTTCTATATGTGCCAAAAATGTCCTTGGTAGCAATAGCATTCCCTTCAACTTTGGATAATTCCAACCATTTTGTTATTTGCTCATCCTCTAGCTTTAAAAATTTCTTAAGGCAATGAGTATTAGGGCCACGAATCCATACTCTACCACTACAGTAATTTATTTCATCTGCAGAATATGTATTGTTCGGCATACCGGTTAGATCGAACCAGAAGTATCTATTACAGTACCTATCCATACCTAATGGTTTTAGCCGCTGATAATCATTTTCCCTCAATTTCTTATCCAGAACAGCTTTTTCCTCCTGAAGTTTTTCCAATTGTGCCGCTTTGCTCTCATATTCCTCTAAATCTTTCGCTTTATCAATAGCTGCTAGGGCCGCACTTTCTGCCTTTATATCCTTGAAGATCTTGAATCGATCACTTCTAATATGCATACACAACTCCATTGAACCTTCAATTGCATTCTTAATATCAGCAGAATAATTCGAAATTATATCTACCAGAACCCAAAGCGACTTTATTTTTTCCTCCAGGGTAAAATTACGGCAGAAGTTCCTCCATAACACTTTTGGTAGTTGCGTCATAGTTATATCTTTAGTAATAATAGTCTTCTTGAAATAGGTTAAGAATTCAGTATATTTGGGAACAGCTAGACTGTCCTCAAAGACCCCGAGCAGAATGATTAACCAATTACCATTATTAAATTGTCTCTTAATCAAACGTTCTGTCCATTCCTGGTTATGGTGATTAAGAATTTTGTCTAACAAATTGTCAAACTCTGCATCTGTGTCAACGCTTTCATCAGAGTCCATAACAATGTTTGCGGATTCATCTTTAATGTCAATTGATTGTTCTTTCGAAGAGGAAGACTCCTGTTTAGTGGTCGGGCTAGGATCTTTCACTTCGCTTGTATTACGTTCTATGTGTTCTGTTTCTCGTTTCGAGTCTTTCTTGGGAGAAGTGGCTATAACGTCAGATTTTATAGCAGTACGACCTTCCATCCTATTAGTTTCATTGTTTTGATCATGGATCCCTTTTGGAATAACCCCACTTTCTTGTTCCACAGAAGTGATAGGATCTTGTATCCAATCCTCCATAATGATGACCTTCCAGTCACCGTTTTCATCTATGAACAGCCTTAATAATGCTGAAAAGATTTCAATAACAAGCGCAGTACCGTTATTATTGAAATCATCAATGTAATCATCTGATGCTAATCCTTCATTAGCAATTGTATATTCTATATGTTCATTGAGGATGTTTCTTTCCTTTATTATTTGCCTTATTTTGGGATTCCTTTGGCTAGTACTTTCTATTTCCTCGTAGTGATGTAGATTGTTGTGTGCGTATTCATCATTATTACTATCTTTTAATGTTACATGGATTAATTCTTTCTGTAATTGAATTGGATCAGTACATTTTA
Organism: Monosporozyma aquatica; assembly: GCA_030571515.1. Classification (NCBI taxonomy): domain Eukaryota; kingdom Fungi; phylum Ascomycota; class Saccharomycetes; order Saccharomycetales; family Saccharomycetaceae; genus Monosporozyma; species Monosporozyma aquatica. The sequence goes on from JAJLXW010000528.1 coordinate 112,805, forward strand.
ATGAAGTCACAAATTGATCGAAACTAAAATAGGAAATGCAAAATGTATCTTTGAAGGTATTTAAGAATTGATAAATTTGGAGTAATTTGTCAAAATTTCCTATTGAATCTTTATTTAGACTCCTTTCTACTGTGAGTGGTATGCATTCTAATGATTTATTGTAATAAGATAGATCTGAAAGGTACACATTTGGCCTCTCGCGATATGGGATAGCCATATCATTAACAATACTTCTAAGTACCACCGGCGTGGCAACCTCTGATACTGCTCTAGACTCAAGTTCAGATTCAGTTACTGCTTCTGTAGCATTTTCGGCTATTTTCCTCTTCTTGTTGGACTTGGGATTTCCATTATTTTCCTCATCTGAAAGTGAGACTTCATTGGTTTTCTTATCTTTCCTCTTCTTGGAAGTTTTATTCTTTTTACCATGGTCTGTATCCGACATGGTTACATCTTCATTATAATAAGAGGAGGGTATTGCAGGGGATTCCTCCATTTCAATATTTGAATAACTAGCTGTCTTAGACATAGAATCAATGGTCTCCATAGTTTCCTTAGGTATTTCAGTTTTAAATTGTTTCTTTGTAGGTTCTTCGTCTTTATATTGTAAAAGTTCTGGGGGCCATTCCATAGTAAGACCATACATTTGTAGATACTCAGGTTTTACACACCATGGAGCCCCCATTTTGGATGATGCTCTTTGTAAAGTAATCTTAAAGAAACATTTAATGAGATGTTTTGTGAACGTCGTTCTATCCCTATAAATTTGTGATTCATCTGCAATAAATGACCTGTTTGATCGTGAAGATGAATACTTTGAATCATCTTCAATAAGCATATATTTGGCATGAGAAGGAGCCAGTACTTGTTTTGTCAATGGATTCAGTATTGCATTGAACTGCACCTTTTCTTTGATGATGTATGGTCTTTGGTAATGCGGTTGCAAATCTGCTGTAGCAGAGGAAGAACTAGAACCTGGAATGTCTTGTGGTTGCGGGGTACCTTGTTGTGAACTTGTCGTGGAATTATCACCAGTATTTGTGGTATTGCTATCTTTAGCCTTTCTAAGATATACAGTTTCACCTGGGAAAAAATCCGTCTTAAATTTGGAGTAAACTTTCTCTACCAATGCATCCAATCTTCTAATGGTATTAAAATGTAAATATCTGGCTACAGGTTCTCTAAGTTTTAATGGGAATTTTTCTTCCACATATTTAAATTGTGATTCTTCACTATCTAAAGCTTCAAAAAATGTAAGACACGAGGCCCCCGTAATTTCACAAGTGAAATGATGTCTTGTATAAAAATCTATCCTTTCTAAATATTCTTCATATGTTTGGAACCATTCACCAGTTTCGTCTATATGCCAGACGAAGATCTCTAAACTAGCTGGTAAAGGCTTTGGATCGGGTAGAATGATTGGCTTTCTTTTATATAAAACCATCTTTCTTTGTTATAGTTATATTTGAGTGGTACTATTAACAGTATATGACTTTCAAAAGTGATTGCTCCTATCCTTTGTCTTTGTTTGGTTGTGAATCACTGTGATGTAAACAATATTTCTCGTTGTGACTATTTTTTTCTGTTCAACTTTCACCAATCCAGGTAAATGCTATATTGTATAAATGTTTCGTTAATTCATAAAACACGGCTATTCCTTTCGAATGAAACATATAACTAACTATCTGTTCATCCAATTTCGAAATTTTTTTTTCTTTCCAATATTGGAACAAAACCGTATTATCCTAAAAAAAAAATCGTATTGTCTCAATTTTCCAATGCGGAAAGAAAATACACAAAAAATTTGACGATAATAAAAGAATTTAGAACGATATTTGACAAAATATTATTGGGAATAGGAATTTAAATCAGCCATATTACATGATTGGGTGAAGTTTTGGGGATGCAGTTTGTTTTGTAATGATGTATAAACATGTAAGAATTTAATTATGCTATTTATATTTCTATATAGATATTCTATTCAATATGCAAGTTGATGGAAAAGGGTGGACGAGAAAAGACGGAAGGCCCACGATCATCAAGTCTCAGGACAAATGTTCTTCATTTCTGCCAGTATTGCAGTAGATGCATTGAGTTTCTTTATAGTAATCATCAAGTTCTGGTTTTTCAAACAGGTTAATAGGCTGGACTCCAATTGGGTCAATAATCTTTTTGATACACCACACACTTTCGATATATATTCATGAGAGTATAATTGATCTTCTAATAATTTACATGAAACACGGATTAACGCAATAATCAGTCTATGTATTCCATTGCTCATCATTTTTCGTTTCAGTCTTAACCGTGGAGGAGAAGAAGAAGAAGAAGAATCGCCATCTTCCTCTTTAAAAAGAAATAGACATTGTAAAAGATAAGTAGCACACATGTAAATTGTGGGGTTTAATTCACATTTACATTGTATCCTAGTGATAAAATCTTGATATGATAAAGAAGGAGTGTTTTTCATAAGAAATTTACGATGTTCACGAGGTAAGTTTTCTTCATCTTCATCTAAATCGTCCTCTTTTGATAACTTCAATATTATTTCAAACGTTTCCATGAAATTGTTAATTGCCTCTTCAATAGTATTGGCTATTAATTCTGTAGAACTAATTAAATTATCATCTAGTAAGGGAAAACATGTACATTCTAATAAATGGCATTTATCATGACAATTCATAGAGTGATGCTGTTGTTGTTGTTGTACTCTTTGTAAAATGGCTTTACCCAATTCATCATTATCAATATCTGTATCGGTCTCCAAATGTTGATGAATATGATCATTATTATTGTGATTATCACCATCAAGTGAGAAATCTAGATTCAAAGGCGAACGAGACCTCCTTGCAATATCACCAACGGGACTTGTTGTTATTATCCTATTATATTCCAATGTGTCATCCAAATCGTCCTCTCCATCATCTTCCAAATCTGTAAGCACGAAATTCGATGTGGATCCAGGAAACTTCTTATTAGTACTATTATTAACCACCGCAGGTGATGATATATCACTTAGAGAATTATAAAATGAATCGTTGTTCATTACTTGATTACGGTACAATCTAATATTATCCTGGTTTTTGGACACATATTCATTTAATTCCGATGCAGTAAACAATAATTGTTCCACGTTACGTTTACTCTGTTGACTAGATGATAAAGAACTTATATTACTCATCGCACTATTGGGTCTTCTTGTATTTAATCCAATGTGACTACTATTGTTACTTGATCGCATTTCATCAATAAATGAATCATCTTGTCCCGTGGTGAATCTCACTCTCTTGGGACGAGTAGAGAGGATTTGGTTAGTGGTTGTTGGTGATATACTTCTAGACCCAGGAACAGATACCCATCCGTTAATATTATCTTCTAAATCTGCAAAATTTGGTTTTGAATCATGATGAATCTTCAATGGTAAACCGAATGTTCCAGTTTCTAAATCAATAATATCGCCATATGGTTCCTCTGAAGAAGTGGTACTATCTAAAAAAGTGGGGGCAGGTACTGTATTAACATCAGTATGGTCACACATAATTATTACTCTTACTATTAGTATTAGTATTAGTATTATTAGTATTATCGCCACGTTCTTAATTCAATTAATAGTCTTGAATTAAAGTATATCATATATATAGCTCATATATTATATATATGTATATATGTATGTGTGTGTGTATTTTTCTTTTCTGGGGACAACTTTCTCCTCTCTCACTATAACACCGACTCTATTCGACCTTTGCTTCCGGACTCTAATATATATTCCAATAATACCCATTTACTGTCACATTTTGCAGTTTCCCTCGAGCAAGAAAACCGTCTCCAAAAAATTTTTCACAGCGTGGATTCCAGGATTTTCCCCAGATCGCCTTTTCCAGCGGCCGGACAACTGCGGGCCGAGCCCTGGGGCCCCATCGCACTGTAAATTTCCCGCAATTTCAGCAAGAGGGGTCATATAGTGATCTCAGCGCGGGGTAGTTCGTACAGGAATAATACAAAGTTGCTACTCTACTTCTGCTCAAACTGGTAGTGTGAATCTGTGTGTGGAAGGGTCCAGTGTGGAAGCTGGGGAGTGAAGTTGCTGGTGATAAATATGTTATGCTCGTTTTTCCCTTCTCTTTCTAAGAGAGACATCGGTTCATATACAATCCGTCTCTATTCCACGGCAAGTAAGAATAAATGGTTGAAAAGACAACAAAATGATCATTTCACCAGGGAGGCTAAAATACAAAACTTAAAATCAAGGGCTGCTTTCAAACTTATACAAATTGACGAAAAGTATAAACTATTCAATCCCCAAAAGTTTCAAAATGTTCTTGATCTTGGGTTTGCCCCCGGTTCATGGTCCGAAGTGGCTAGAAAGAGATGTAACCCAGAATCAATGATCTTGGGGGTAGATATCTTACCCTGTGAACCTCCCGAGGGAGTAAGTAGTTTACAAGCAAATATTCTATCTAAGAAGACTCAGGATCTGATAAGATTATATTTTAATAAACATAAACGGTTAGATGATGTATTGAATGATGTAGATAACATACATAAGGATCATGGATTCTTAGAACCGAGTCCCTCTATCATTACGGACCCTGAATTTGAGCATGAATTGAAAGATGAGGAAGAATATAGAGAAGTATTTTCTTCTGATAATAAAATACCCCAGCAGCAACCTATTGATGTTATATTAAGTGACATGTATGTACCTTTACCTCGATTAACAGGTTTTACAAACAACATTACTAATCTACCTTATTATAGGCTTATGAATACTTCAGGTGTGGCCATAAGAGATCATCTTCTCTCAGTTGATCTTTGTGATGCAGCTTTAGTGACAGCAATTGATTTATTGAAAACTAATGGGTCCTTTATTTGTAAACTTTATACGGGGAAAGAGGATAAATTATTTGAAAGAAGATTACGTCAAGTATTTAAAACAGTACAAAGGTTTAAACCCACAGCATCCCGATATGAATCCAAAGAAATTTACTTTGTTGGATTAGGTAAACTGACAAACATAGACAAATTTAAAGTATTTACATGAAGCGTGATTATGCTATATATCTTGTATTCTTTCTTTTAATATTCTTCTAATCTGAAATGCTTCCATCCGTTTCTTAATAACGTTACTTTTTAGCTTTTATTGTTTGTATATTATATAAACATTATATGGTAGAATTTAAATATTTGTTGTATAATGCGTCCACTTTCTTTCACAGGTTCTACTCAACCTTTATAGGGGATGGAGTCGGTTCCTTATCACTACTATCCTGGAACGCAGCATCATCGTCCTCTTCTTCTTCTTCTTCTTCTTCTTCTGTTTCTTCATTATCTTTCTCTTGTACATTTTCTTGCTCCTTTTCTTCTTCAACTGGAGCAACATCCTCCTTTATTGGTTCCTCAATTGGTTCCTCTTCTTTTATTTCTGGTTGGGATTCAACTTCGGAATCAACATCAATCAGAGGTTTAGAGCCCTTATGAACAGTTGGGAATCCTTCATCTTCACCTGGTTTTTGGATTCTGTCGGCAATAGCCTCTTTCCCATCTAATCTTAATTTATCCTTCCATTGTTCAATAACTGTATTTATATCATCAGTAGGTAGACCATAAGTGAAAGCAAAAATAGAAGCTTCAGAATATCTCTCAGTCTTAATTAATAAATCTTTAGCAGCAACTAGATCACCTGCAGTCCAATATGAATTAAATGCAAGATTATATTTCCCAAGGGCTTCAGCATCGTGACCCAATTGAGTTAATGCATCATTATTATTAAATGAAGAATATAATAAAAATAATGATTCTAAATCATGAGCTTTAACATATGCTTCAATGGCTAATTTGAAATTAAAATTTTGTAAAGAGGAATCACCAAGAGATCTCCATTTAAGTTCATTAGCATTTTCATCTAATAAATCATATGCTAATTGTAATTGACCCACTTTTAATGCTAAATCGAATTTTTGATCATTATCTGGAGAAATATCTAAAGCATCTTCGTAATATTCTTGACCTTCCAAAAATCTCGCAACTTTAATTAATGAATCTTTGTCTTCAATATTTGGTAGCACACTAGCCTTAGCTTCTTCTAATTCACCTCTTAGTACTAATGTTTGGAATTCAAGAACTTCTAGAGACACCCTGTGAGCATATACGTGTACTTCTCTGTCAGCAAGATATACTTTACTATCACGAGCTAGATAACCTAGTAGATACATTTCCTTTGTGTAATGTGCCAAATTGTATGTCTTACCACCGACGAAATAATTTAACCTGTTGGTAGATGTGGTAAAGATGAAAACATCACCAACCCATTTACCAGAATTGATTGGTTCATTTAATTCATGAAGAACATCAAAGGCTTCTTCAACACCTTCTTCATCATCTGTAGCGCCGGCGGCAATAGCCTCAATGTACAAGTCTCTGTTAAATAATAATGCATATGCACTGGCCTCTTCACTGGAACGATCTTCGTTGCCATTTATGATCATTACAAGATCACCGTTGTCAGACCAAATAACTTCACGTGCATTAACATCGATTCTTCTTACCAAAGCACCAGATTCCCAATCAAAGAAATAAATGAATCCATCGGATTTCACACCAAGTAAAGCACCACCAAATAATTTTTCAGCATTGTATGATAATGGGATCGACCATGATGTAATTTCTTTAAAATTCTTATAATATTTAATGACACCATTCTCATCAATTAAAGCATAACTATTAGAATCTGGGCCCCAAACGAAATCCAAACATTTACCGAAGGCTTTATTTCTCCAAGCTAAAGCAGTATAAATGACATATTCACCATCACCAACAGCAGTAACAAATCTACCATTTGGAGAATGAGCTAACGTTTGTGGGAAAATATCTACAGTGCCTAATTCCTTGGTTTGTAATAATAGTGGTTCATCTTGTTCAGCATCTTCATTTCCTCTAATCACTGCGGTGAAAATATCATTAGCACTTGCATTCTTACCACCAGCCCAGACTAATTTACCGACAGGATCTAAGGATAAAGTTGGTTCATCATTACCTAGAGATAAAACAGTGAAACCATTATCGAACCCAGAGGCAATATAATTTTTCTTACCGGTTGGATGAGTAGCAATACACCAACTTCTCTCCAGGCCTAAATTCAAAGTCTTTTCAACTTTATAAGTAGAAGAATTCCATATCTTTAATGTACCATCCTCGGACCCTGAAATAATAATTGGTAAAGTTGGATGGAAAACAGCAAATGATACATTGGAAACGTGACCTTCTAAGGTAGCCACACATGATTTTGTTTGATAATCCCAGACCTTTATAGTTAAATCATCTGAGGAAGTGATCAAATATGGCTTTTCAGGGAATGGATAATAATCAACATAATTGACACCCTTTTCTTGACCAGTGTGTAAAGTGAAATTTGGAGAAGATTGACCTAGAGACCAAACTTTCACAGTACGATCTAAACAAGCAGATGCAAATGTACTTGGATCCTTTGGATTAAATGCCACGCACATGACAAAATGATCGTGTCCTTCGAATGTTTGTTCTAATGTCCAATTCTTTTCCCAGTTCCATAATTTAATGGTTAGATCATCACTCCCAGATAATACATAAGGTTTAGTTGGATGCACGGCAACAGAACGGATATAGTCCGGATGTGCTTCGAAATCGGCGACTTTTTCACCTGTATTATAATTGAATACTCTCATTCTGAAATCATCAGATCCTACAATAATCCAATTCTTTCTGGCAATAAATCTACCAGCTCTGACAGGTGTTTCAGTAACTTGAATGGTTCTTACAGATTGTTGTGTTTCATAATTCCAAATTTCAATCTTACCTGAATAAAGGGTAGCTAGGATCCATGGTTCATGTGGATGGAAGTCAATCCCTTTTACTCTGTCAGTTCTATTACTGAAAGTTTTCTTAATGTCGAACTTCATAATTTAAAACCTTAATATTCAACTCTAGAGGGGGGGGGAGAGAGAGAGGAAACAGTTAACTTGCTTATGTTTTTATACGTATTTTTCTTGCTGCAAAGCTACTTCGAAAAAAAAAACAGAATGAAAAATAATGTTCCACCTTAGAGTTTCTTTCCACTTCAAATTATGATCAAAATAAAGATCTTCAAAGCAATTGACTTTATAATATCCAGCTAAATCAAGCTACCGCATCATGGTATAACCAAACCGTGTAGCTGTCTGTTTTTTTTCTCAAAATACTTAATTTCAACTATTTTTTTTTCATCTTGAGTTCCTTTACCCGGAGATCATTTTTGACGGAGATTTGGAAGTATATTTTATATGGCGGTCCAGGTTCATCTGGGACATTGGTCAGCTATGAACTTAATCAATACCTGTCCTACACGAGCAGAAATGGGCGTATTATTAGAACTAGCACAGATACAAAGGTAAATTATAGAAAACTCTTCTTTGCAAAACTGTGTTAGAAGGACGAATAGAGGAAACACAATGATAATAAAGAATAGTAATGATATATAATATTGATAATAGTATAATTTGACTAGATAAATATACTTAAAAATGCAAAAGGTATTGAAATTGAATAGAATATTGGGTAGTAAGTTAGAATATAAGGCATAGGAAAACTTGTAACTTATAGGAAGTCCTTGTTTTGAGATGTTTGGGCATTGTCATTACCATGCATTGATGGTAAGTGGAAAGAAGTAGATTCCACGAATAATGAATCTCTAGATGCTAAGTTATTTGAGTGTCCATTTGTTTTACTTTGAAATGGGTTTAATAGACTGTCGTCATTTAGTGATATATCATCCATGGGGTAATTTTCTGTTTCTCCAGTATTGGTATTACCACTAGTATTATTTGTATAATTATCCCTGGATTCAACATGGAAGGGATCACTTATGGTCCTTTCCATCTTCAATGCTTCTGGTGTTGCAAAATCGTTGGTATGAGAATTTTCTCCTTCTTCCACAATGAATGGAGATTCTTCATTGACAAACGGAGAATGTTCTTCCGTGAATGGTGATGCTAAAGGAGCCTGTTGTTGAACAAATGGGGAATTGTGATTAGATTTTTCTATCCCCTCTGAAGAGCTGGTAAAGATATCATTTTCACCATTGAGGTTATCTTGCCAATGATCATTGTGATCTCTTGCCACTTGACCTAATGCAGCCAATTCTTGTAAAGCGCCCGTCTTTTCTGTAGTACCATCAAATTTATCGTCTGAGAAGATACCATTCTTATCCTTATGTATCATTTCTGGGATCATACTTCTTCTTTGGAATGAGGTTCTGTCATCTTTAGCTGGTTTGAATCTTAAATCAGGGTTCTTGGAGAAGATGATCATACCAATAAAGGCTAAGATCATTAACAATAAGATAAATGAAAATGCTGCATTTAAAATAAAAAATATCCATCCCATAATAGCAGATACCGTGTATGGTTGACCGAATAAATCGGAGAAGAAAAGAAACAAAAATGAATTGACCACAGTTACTGTACAGATACAAATGTTAATAATGTTTGTTGGTTTATCCAGATATGGTTTATAACGGATTATAGCAATGAAGTAAGCTAAATCAAGGATAAATACAGCCAAGGCTTGTGTCTTACCTGAGGCCTGAGCAAACCCAATAAATAATGATTTCACAAAAATGTAGGAAAGCAATACAATATTCCACCAATAAAAGGGAGCACTAAACATTGTGTAGAAAAATCCATATTTGTGTAACACGTATTCATCACCATACAATAAAGCAGCAGGATTATTATATTGTTGAATCGATTTGTTAGCAAAATATCTGGTTCTGAAAGCAGCCCACGCCATTAGCCCCACGCCTAATAGCACAAAAAGACATGCTATGACGATTACTGCTGGAGAATCTCTTTCGGTGAATTCCCAGAAACTTAAAATAGTCAATTGGGTAAACCCAATATAAATGTATCTTAATAAAGCACCCTTTAATATTAATTTCCAATTTGATCTAAACTCATAAAATTTTGTGTTTTTCATCCAGCCCAATCTTACACATAAATCTGTAGAATATTTCACCACAATAATCACACCAGCAAGTACATACCCACAGAGTACGAAGAAGGTGAACCCAGTGGCCACGATAGAAGTATCTTCAATACCCATGGCGAAGCCTAATCTTTTAATACCTCTGAAGATAATTGTGGTTCTGTTCCCGTAAAGAACATTAGTAGCTCTTTTTACTAGCCCCATGGTGTAATCTAAGGATCTTTGAGTCAATACAGACATTGTTGTAGCAGTCATATATAGAGACGAAGTACCGCCTGTGGAATCTATAAACCATCTGAAAATCCTTTGCATAAAATTAATTTTAATTAATCCCATAGACCAAGCTAAATTTTCAGCCCATGATGCAGCAATGGGTGGTACTCTATGAACGTGTTCCATGGCTACAATGACGACAGATTGGAAATAAAGGAAAAGGGACATTGTATTAGCAGAAATATGAGATGCGGCAGTAGAGTTACCAAATGTAGATAAGAGAGCGGACAATAGTAACCCAATACCTGCAATGACGGCAGTGGCCCACTTAACCCCAGTTTGTGATACTGTTTTCCCATTAGAGAAAAACACTTGAATACAGGCTAGATATTCTGTGGTGTTTAAAGAGTAAACTTTCACTCTTGCATATGCATCGATATCTGGGACTTGGTATGCAATCCCAGGAATCTCGTCTACTAAATCTTTGGAAATATATTCGATGGATTCAATTTCGATTCTACCTGGATGTACGGGACAAAATTGTTTCCAATTAATATTACAAAGATCTACGTATTTAGTAATAATCTTGAACCCATATGCATAGACATCGATATCTGCATAGATATATGAATCTATTTCTGTAGTTAAATCTAGGTTATAATGTAGAGATCTATCATCTGGATTGAATACAACCTCAAAACTATTTGAAGTTAACTGAGAGTTTTCCATACATGACACCAGTGAGGTAGCAATCAAATTTCTTTTCGCATATATGGATTGTAAAAATGTTAAAAACAGTAGTATGTTGTATATTATTCTTTTATGAAGTGGAAACATTGTGATATGTTATTTTCTGTTGAGAAGGGGAAATAGTATAAAGTATTAGGAATATATGATAATATGAAGGGGGGGGAGGTTGAGCTAAAAAAAGAGAATACTGTAGCTTATGTTTTTTTTTTTATAATACAACAAAAGTTTGATCTTGACGCAAATCTTTGTTCGTCTTGTTAGAAGCTGTTAAGTTGTTTGGAATAGTTGTATGGTTTGTGGTATCAGTACAACTTGAACGGGTGATGGATATATATAAAATGTATGGCTTTGATTTACAAATGCAAAAGAAAAGGAATAATAAGTAGGGAAAGGTGTTTATACAAATTAGAAAGGGGGGATGGGATGGGTAGGTAAAAGAGAGGCAAAGGAAACAAAAACAGCGAAATTATCGAAGAAACAGGGAAAATGTTGTTGTTTGCAAATCCGAAGAGGTGATCGATTGTCCCAATGCCCTACTTATAATGAATAGAATAAACAAGAGGAGAGTAGGGGGGGTAGAGGGAAGGTCCAACGAAGGTTATTTTTCAGTGGTTTGTTGTCCACGAAGAGGAGATCAAAATTCTTATTTTGCTGCCCACATTATTATTATCATCATTATTATTATTATCGTTCGTACTGTGAAGATTAAAATCAGGGAGTTGGAAATTTCCTCCTTGGAATAATAGGCTTTTTGTTTTTTTCAAGATTAAGGTGGAGGCCACAATGGGTATTACCTAAAGAGGAAAATATCTGGAAAGTTGTCCATGCAGATAACAACAATAGTACTATTGTTTTAAAAACAATACGCTGTTTCCCTTTTGGGAACTTTTGCTTGAACAATAGTGCAACCGTGTGGTGTGTGGGTGTGGCCAAGTTTCCGGTTTGGGGAAAAGTAATTTAACAGCCTGCAGATCTATAAATAGTCCGATACTACTGTATGTACAGAAGATGGGAGCTACAAGAAAAACTTCAAGAAACAGTTCAAGACGCCTCTCTTCTAACTTGGAAGTTCCAAGGGCGGCAGGCTGAGAATACAACATGACAAATTGGGTGCGGGCAAAACTTTAAATCAAAATAAAGATAAATAAAAAATATTGAAATACCGCCATTTCCCTCTTCGTGTGGTGGGTGTACAGAACAGTGGTACTGTTGGAAATAGAACCAATTCAGTGATAAGTTCTAGGTGGTAAAGATTATTTTTCATAATACTTTATTTTTCCTCTTCGAAAAAATTTCATTTTTTCGTTAATTTTTTAAAGATTTTAAATCTAAATTAAAAGCAATGAAATATGCTTCTATATATATTATTCAAATAAATATAATTATATAAGTTATAGAGCTTTTAATACACTGATCAAATAGAATCAAAAATGAATAACACTACTAGTATTTTTCAAGAGGTACAATTCATATACACTCATTCAATGAAAAAAATATGAAAAAAAAAAAAAGAAGATTTCCAAACAAAAAGAGGTTAGATTTTTCAAATACAACATGAAATTTTGAAAATGGAAAAATTTATATTTCATTCGGCGATGTTTTGAAATAACACATATACTTATCTTTATAATAACCTTTGTATCAAACCCTAAGAATATATACATTCATTACCTTATTTTTATACATATTTATTGTTTAAACCTTAAAGTGTTATATCCCTTATCCAGTATAATATATAACGTCATTTTACTATCTAGTTGATATAGAGATCTTCAGGTAGAATTTGAACCAGATTTAAAGAAAGAATAAAATTAAAGAAACCGGTAAAAAACCACTACACTCTTATGGTATTTGAAAAATACGACAACATTATCAAAACTTAAAAATAATTTTGTTTAAATATAATGTAATTTCCTTTAAACTTTGTTCTGTTTGGTCCATATTTATACCAAAATACAGAATGCAGGTAAGTTGCCGTAACTACAGGGAAATAACTAAATATTGCTACTAAATCCACCTAAATTTAATAAGTTGAAAAAATGGAAATTGTTCTCGCAATGAACAAATAATATTGTGCTTATTTTAAATGCCAAATTACGTATTATTTGGCTTCTATGGTGGTGTGCAAATGACCTAAATGATCTCGTAAAATTATTAGCAAATTTTTCATGATGAAAGGTAAATGATTGTAAGAAGGCAAAACTTGGTTGGTTCTTTTCTAAAAACCGAAGTTGTATATAATTTTAAGTAATAAAATAAATATGTAGAAGGTAATTCCAAGTGATATGACTTATAATCCAATTTAAAGAGAAAAAGGCGTTTTCCAAAACCTAAAAATAACCAGAAGGTATAAAACCAAATATAACCGGAGACTAAAATACCAGAATGAAAACCAGGAAATATTCCACCACTTGGAACTCGAGTAATCTATCTACTTATATACAATTCCAGAACAGGCCTCTTGATCAGAGAGGGAAATGAATATTCGATAATAGTAATATTAGTGTGGAAATTAGTTAGCAGACAGAACTGACTCACACTCAGGACAACATAATGTAACAATATAATAATTGTTAACGGTGGGTTAATGTTAGTAGATGAACTACCTCCCTTATTGGTTCTTCAGTTTCAGATAACGTAGCAGATACTACACTGCCTCAATAGGGGTTCACCAGCAATACAATACTGCCTCTCATGTCGGATATAAATAATCGGAATAGTAATCTAGCATGAGGATTTTCTGATTTTAACAGGGCTCATTGAATAACATGTAACGGAAGCTAACAATAGATCTTATCAGTGATGTAAACAGAATAACTTAGTCTATTATTCTATCTTTTATGATGCCCAAAAAGCTGGTCCGTTTCAGATTTGCAAGTGAGATTTTCTTCGAAAGATGTGGGGTTATTGTTTGGGATAAGACAATAGTGTTTTTCTTTACTCGAATATAACTTGATCAATATTCAACCTTTCTTAGCCGTGATAGTATTAATCGATAGATCGAAACCTGATCTTCACTTGAAGATTATACCAACTATCATAACACACTTGTAGCACCTTATAACGACCAAAATGTTCCCAAAAATTGTTCTATAAAAAAGTCCGATCTCTGACAATGAATGTAAGAGATAGTTTGGGCTTATAAATATATTATCTTAAGGATAAATAAATGGAAAGGGTTTGGGTGATTTATCAAACCTTTTCGCTAATCTAAATAGTCTATATATGACTTGGTTCTTTTTGAAACCTAATATACAAGGTACATAATTACTTAATGGAAAGATCTTTGATTCATGAATTCATTTCTTCTATGGCAACCTCCTTATATAATTATATATTCCTATAATGTAACTTTCTTAGGAGAGGGAAGTTACTTAGAATAGGGGGGTTATATCAAGGCGTCCCTCGATGATAGTTGGTACCAATGCCAATCTCTGGCTAAGAATGTCTAGACAATAAACGCCAATCCAGGCTAATAATAATAATGAACGCCATCAAGGCAAATAATAATAATGAACGCCATCAAGGCAAATAATAATAGTGAACGCCATCAAGGCAAATAATAATAGTAAACGCCATCAAGGCAAATAATAATAATAAACGCCATCAAGGCAAATAATAATAATAAACGCCATTAAGGCAAACAAGTCATAGAGGACAATTGATAATAATAATAATCACAATAAAATAAATAAATGAATTGTTAGTAGTTTCAATAACTTTCGGTTTTAATCAGTTCAGAATAATAAAAGCCCATAACTATTTCTAATTAACGCCGATGGTGTATCACTCACCAATTTAACCCCTTGTTATATTTCATATTTCAGTATTTCGAATCTGGGGAAAACTACAGCGGAGTTAAAACTCCGGAATTAATCTTATTTCCGTTCTTATTTCC
>JAJLXW010000530.1:16808-33606 GCA_030571515.1 Monosporozyma aquatica
TCTGACAATTTATTTATGGTAAATAAAGCCTCGATCGTAGTGAGGTAAAATATGCACACACATTGAAAGGAAATCAACCCGAGTAACTCAACCTGCCACTTATCTATTTGAGCCCAATTGCATTTACAAAAAGGAACCAACATCTTTATCCACTCGCTTTTCTTTTGGTGACAATAATAACCAAAAAAAAAATATAATTAAATAAATAAGGAGATTTCTTATTATCACATAATTAAAATATGGGTACAGTCTCAACTGCTGTTGGTTGTGCCGTGGGGATCCCTATTGGAGTAGGGTTAATTGTGGCGTTTGCCTTCTGGTATAGATTACAAAGAAGGTTTAAGAGAGAATTGGAAGATGACAAAGAATTAGAACGTGAGATTTTTGATGAATCTGCATTTGTTTCATTCAATAATCTGGATTCAATCAGACAAGAACAACAACCTTCGGGGAAAAATAATAATAATAATAGTAATAATAATTTCACATCAAGGGATGAATTGACTTCACAGACAGATGAAGCAACAGAAAATGCACCTGGTTACAAGAGGAAAAGTAATGTGTATATCCCTGCCTACAGAAGAAAAATTAATTCTTTACAACAATATTCACAAACACACACGCAACAACAACAACAACAACAACAACAACAAATTGATCCATATAATAATCACTCTACGAATGAGAATATCTCCCCTCCTTTACTATCTCAATCAAATCAAGATCTACGAGACAATACAACAAGACAATTAAGTGTTTATGATCAAATGGTACCATTTGTAAATCCACAATCTGTTCTAGAGGGCTCAAAACAAAATAATATAATAGATCATATATCAATGAGATCAGATTCTACTATCCCAAATAATAATACTTTAAATTTATCAACACCACAGAAAAATGATACTAATTTAATACGTAATTTACAATATCAGGATTTAGGATCATATTACCCTGGTGCACCACCACCTGCCTCTACAGCAACCTCGTTCCAAAATTTTAAGATAAACACATCAACATCATCATTAAATAATAGTACAACAAACATTTTTAACACTCCAACTTCAAAACGTAGTAATCCATATTTAAATAATTCATCTTCCAATGATGAAGGTAAAAATAAATATACTAATGATAATAACACATCCACAACTCATACAGATTTGGAATCTACCGAAGATCATTATATACTGAAGAATAATTATGACGTTAATGATAATGGCAGAAGGATATCGGAAGAAGATCAATATGAAAATGAATTTACAAACTATAAAGAAAATAGAAGACAATTTTTGGATAGTTTAAGACCTGAATGAATTTTGTACTTATTTATGTCCTATATATTATATATATATAAATATCCTGAAGCGATTCGATACCCCCTCATTATAAATGCAGAAAACACTTTCATTAGCTAGCATTTAAAGGTAGTTGTGGATCCACATTGTCGTTATCACTGTGAACAGCATGTTCATCCAAATTGATCTTTTTCTCGACAGTATTTGCTTTCACCAGTTCATTCTTTGGTCTCTTGTCATGATCAAATAAAGAACTAATCTCTTGTTGGACATTAACATTGCTAATTGCATTGTCATCACCTTTAATTGCCGGATTGTCTGCTAATGACCTTAATGTCTCCCAAAAATCAACACCATCTTCATGTGTACCTGGTGATGATGATGAAATAGTATTGTTTACGTTGGCAATAGACTCGGCACGTCCCCTGGAACTACTATGCATACTTCCAGTCCTTACTTTCACAAGAGGACGTCCATTCCCCATTGTACTATTGTTACTGTTACTTCTTGTACGTCTTCTCTTCCTTTTACGTTTTTGCTGGGAAGATGAACTTGTTGAACCAGGTGAAGGAGATGAATTATTTATTGCATTTGATCCAGATCTCGGGCTTGGGTTTAACAGTTTACTCAAACTTGCGTTACGACTTGAATGATGTTGAACATCAGAGGATTCTAATTGAGGACGGATGGTGGGGGGTAAATAATTGAAATGTGAACTACGGTTTGTATTACTCTCATTTGTACCTGTCCCACTATTTATAGCAGTACTGGTAACATAAGAAGAAGTGTTAGAATTGGATGATGTTCCTTGTTGTGTTTGTGTCGCATTGCTCGCAGCATTACTGGACGGGAAATAGATAGTATCATTATCATTACCAACAGAGTCATTATTGTTGTTACTGTTGTGGGGATTAGTGTTATCATTAGTGATACCGCTGTCATTGTTAATATTGGCTGGTCGAGGATTCCCCGCAGTCGTAAATTGGTCATTTATATCATTGATTAAATTATTCCCAGGAAGGGGTGATGGTGATAGTTCTAATCCCAATTGATTATACGTGGGTGAAAATGGACCACCTTGTGACGAAACATTTAATCCATAATATCTAGATTTATCCAAGTCTCTATTTGGTATAAATCCCATCTTTGAGTTTGCCTCATCAGTTGTAAAATTTTGCAATGTTCTATCAACCAAATCGGGAAACAATGAATTCTGAATATTTGATAAATTTGTAGATGATATTGACGGAGAAGTATGGTTTGTAGGTATATCTTGATGTTTTTGGAAATGAGATATTAAACTTGGAGCAGGTGGTTCGAATTCGGTATGTTTAGACGTTGCTGTATTGGAATTGTAATGATGATGAATATGTTGATGCAATGAAATTTTAAGTGAATATTTTTTCGCTTGTTCAATCAATTCTTGTACTAAGCCTGATGTGCTAATGGTTCCGTTAGAAATGGACAGACCTTTACCATCCTTAAGGACAAACTTCCATTCTGTTTGGGATGCACTGGGTAAAGGTAGTGATTTCTTAGTGATATTGTTAGTGTCGGGCACTGCCTTGTCATTATTCTTGTTAATATTATCATTATTAGTAGTATTAGTTGTTGTAGTATTATAGTTATTAGTAGTAATTAGGCCAGTTTCCTTGTTGGTAGATGAATATTGATATGAGCTGTCGTTGTGATTGTCAGAGGTAGTACTTCTATTAGTAGTAACCATGGTAGTTGGTATTTTATTTTGCAAATTAGGCTGGGAATGAGAATGAAACCCACCCGTTCTTAACATATTGTTATCAGATATGACTCCACTTAAAGGTGAATTTCTAGCTTCCGTCATGGGTCTATGATTTAAGGGTAGTATTCTAGTAGGAACAGTAGGTATAGCGGGTAAAGGTGGTAACGAATTCGCTGAAAAGGTAAGTGGTGTCGGTACCGATATGGAAGGTACAGGCGAAGAAGGTCTTTCTTCAGGTAGTTTGGTCTTCATATCAGTGGACTTGGCGACTGTTTTAATATTATCAGCTTTAGGTGAGTTAGTCGTGGATTCATCTTTTCGTATCTTGTCAGCTTTAGATGATCCACTCTTCATTTTATTTTCTTGTTCTTTTTGTGCTGCCTTTTCCACCTTTGACTTTGCATTATCTAAATCCAATTCTTTATTTTCCTTTACAGCAGTCATAATTATATCAGGAGCTTGATTTCTAACCACCATAGTAATGATCTTTCTCCATCTATTTCTACATGTCAAACTGGGTCTAAATTCCATTTCGCTCGATATTTGTCTCCATTTCGTCCCATACTTTTTCACTTTACTAATTAATAATAAATCTTCCTCTTGTGACCATTCTCTTAATCTACCTTTACTTGATGGACCTAAGACTTCAACATATCTCTTTGCGCATTGATCTTCTGTTCTCCCTGCGATTTCCATTGAGACACTAAGCCAGTGAGCACCATGTTTTTCATACGATTTCAATAATAATGCATCCTCTTCTTTAGTCCATCTTCCCTTCTTAACATTAGGATCCAATGAACCACTCCAACGTTTCCTCAAATCCTTTGCAGTTCTTGACTTGTTACTAAATTTGGAACAAAGGACATCCCATTGTATCAATTTTATTATTTTTATTGATTCTTGTACGGTCCTAATATCAACAATCCCATTTGGGTAACCGATTTCTTTTAGTGCCTCGTTGATTAACGATAATAATTCATCATCATCTTCCTTCGACCATGAGTTTCTACCGTTCCTACGATATGTCTGATAGCCTAAAGACGCAGTAATATCCAGTAAATCAAAGGAATCGGTCTTTTTGGCCCCATTATTTTCAGGTTTTATCGCTGAAACTTTGGATTGAGTCATATTCTAGTTTATATTTTTGTCTTAACCCAATTATATCACCAGGGCTCGAACTATCGTCGGTTCAACTTTTATTCCTGTTTCTATTATTATTAGTGTTACAAAATGGGGAATATCTCTATGTATACCCTCACAACTTCCAGTTCTTAAAATGTTATCCACTTATGTGCCCTCTGTAGAAGCGTATTATACTATAATCGGGTAGAAACCTGCCAAAAAAAAGTAAAATATGTCAGGTTAAAACCACTTCACAGTGATTTGAATCTTAAATGTTTGAGCTCTTGCCTATATCGTCTTTGAAGAGTGATTTTAAGTTGGTTTAAATTGGTTCTCGTATCACAAAAAGTTTCAATATTTACTTTTTAAAGATGAGCTCATCGCAAAATTTTTTTTTTTTCAAAAGAAGTTCACAAGTAGTCTCAGCCGGTCGAAAGGCGTTCGATCCCAGAAAGCGGAGAAAGCAATACTATATTATGAAATAACACTAACGAGATCCATATCTGATGGTACATTACAACTAGAATATTGTAGAGTTGATCCTACTAAATTACTATTGTATTTGGATAAAAATAATAGCAGATAAAAAAATTGAAAAAAATAAGGAATAAAACATGACAATACAAACTTAATTTTCCCTAGAGATATCCACAGAAGAAAGTATTTGTTAATGATATATATATATATATATAAGTAAAAAAGATGGATAAATTTAGATGAATACGACAGCATAATATTGCTTCAATCCAAAATTAAAAGACTAGATAGCATAAAACTATAGACAATGGAAAGAAAAAAAAATAATTAAATAGAAATAACATAAAAATTATAATTGTGGACCAGCAGCTAGGACATCACTTGTTGCTTTATCTTGATAAATCTTAAAGTTTTGAACAAATAAACTAGCCAAATTTGATACAGCAGACACATATTTGGCTTCACCTTGAGACCAATTTCTGGCTGGGTTCAACAATTCAGATGGAACACCATTTACATGAGTGGGCACTTGTAAATTGAAGATTGGTAAACTTTCATATGATTCTTGAGCTAAAGATCCGTCATGGATAGCATCTAAAATAGCTCTAGTATATTTCAATGGACAACGTTTACCACCAGAGACATAAGAGGAACCAGTCCAACCAGTATTAATTAACCAGGCATTGGCTTTATGTTCAGACATCTTTGTAGCAAGCATCTTAGCATATCTAATTGGATGTAAAGCCAAGAATGGTTGACCAAAGCATGATGAGAATGTTGGTTCTGGTTCAGTAACACCCTGTTCAGTACCAGCCATCTTAGAAGTATAACCAGAAATGAAATGGTACATCACTTGTTCAGGAGTTAGTTTAGACACTGGAGGTAATACACCTGAGGCATCACAAGTCAATAGAATAATATTTTTTGGGTGTTGATCAGCTAAACATGGAATCTTAGCACTTGGAATAAAATCAATTGGATAAGCACACCTTGTATTCTCGGTAATTGATGAATCTGAATAATCCACCACACGAGATTTATGATCATAGACGACATTTTCTAAGACAGAACCAAATTTAATAGCATTAAAGATTTCAGGTTCCTTTTCAGCAGATAAATCAATACATTTAGCGTAACACCCACCTTCAATGTTGAAAACACCATCATCAGACCAACAATGTTCATCATCACCAATTAATAATCTGTTTGGATCAGCAGATAAGGTGGTCTTACCAGTACCACTTAGGCCAAAGAATAAAGTGACATCACCAGTGTCAATACCTTGGTTGGCAGAACTGTGCAAAGTTAACACATTATGATGGACAGGCATTAAATAGAACATTACTGTAAAGATACCCTTTTTCATTTCACCTGCATATTCAGTACCTAAGATAATCATTTCCATGGCCTTAAAATTTATTTCAATGGTAGTCTTAGACGACATATCCTGCGTATGTGTATTAGCTGGGAATTGACCTGCATTCCAAACAGTGAAATCTGGTTCACCAAAATTCTTTAATTCCTCTTCAGTGGGTCTAATTAACATATTAGTCATAAATAAAGCGTGATAAGCTCTAGCACAAACCACACGAACTTTGATTCTGTATTTGGGGTCCCAACCAGCAAATGCATCGACAATATAAAGATGGTCTCTTGTTCTTAAATAATCAGCGGCTCTTTCTCTATTAATTTCCCAAGTTCTCTCACTACATGGTTTATTCACAGGTCCCCACCAGACATTATCTCTGGAGGTTTCTTCATCCACAATTCTCTTATCCTTGGGGGATCTACCTGTCTTTTCACCAGAATAAGCAATTAGCGCCCCAGAGGCATCAATCACAGTGTTTTTCTCTTTCAAAGCATCTTCATATAAAATAGCAGCAGGAGCATTACGTCTAATAGTGATCACACCTTTATCTAATTGTAATTCCTCCCTAATTCTTTGTTCAGCGGAAAGAGGAGTGGAATCGTCAGAAATTGTCATTTTGGATGGCATTTTGTCGTAATAATAATTTCGAAAACAGAATGAAGTAAGGTAAAAGTAAACTAAAATAAGACAAACTCAGGTCTTCGTTACTTTTTTTACTGTTTCCTTTTCTCTTTCAACCAAAAGTATTAATTACAGTTCTTGAATTCGAAAACTTGTTCCATTCTACCCATCTCTTTATATATGTTTTAGAAATTGGCAATACCAGTCTTATTTATTTTATTTTACTTGTTTTTTTGTCACAAAAACCTGAATATTTTCATCAAAGCTCCATTGATCCGAAGTTGGAAACAAAAAAGTCCGAGATTTTCTCCGATCACGTGGCCTCCATAGTGAAGAAAGCATATAAGCCAATCACAGTGGAGATCGCCGAAAACGTATAGTAAGGAGTCCTTAGTAAGGACTAGATATTAGTACTGTATCGATTGTATTGATTGTATTGTTGCTATGTAGAAAGATGTGCTATGTAACCGGCCTTGCGGGTGGGATAACCACAAGAGAGCCTGCCAGGTAAGGTAAGAGTCAAAATAAGAGGCCTCTTCTAATTGGTGCAAACATCAAGATCCATCCCCAACTTGCTGCAGATGGAGAAGATAAAGTCTGTGCTGAACGTCTTGATGCTTTGGTCTTGTGCCTTCCGTTTCATGTTCTGGTCATTGGTCACCAGGACCACATATTGGAACCGTCTGGGATTGTAACTGTTGTTGCTGTCGTTATTATTACCGTTATTGACTAGACTTCCCTCATCACTTATTGTGTTTGTGACAGCCATGTTTATAGCTGTATCGTCCATTGTCACAGAAGGTGGTGTCTCGTTGTTTATCAGGCTATTGTTGCTCGTAGTGCTGTTATTATTAACGTAGTTGTTATTATTGTTATTATTGTTGTTAGGTGAAAACGTCTCGAAGTTACCTAGAGAGTTCAGTAACAGGTCTCTTTCTGGGCTCATATTAGTAGTAAAAGAATTCATATTGCCTTTGTTTGATTGTGTAAATTTTGCTTGTGCCTTCATTACCGCTTCAATGACAAATTCATCGACATGTGAGCGCCAGGTGATTTGTTCTTCAAATTCAAGGTGTTCTTCAATATCTGTGGCCACGTTACCAGTAAATCTTAATGGTAGTAATTTACCTTCTGAATATAATTGTCTCATAGTGATAATGGCTCTGGACGCCGCCTCAACAACATTTTCATCCTTAGACTTCCGTAAGAATCGTAACTCTTGGAATGTAGTTAAACAAACACCGAATTTTAATATTCCATTAGTGGCCAATTTATAGATATGGGCAAAATGTCTTAACCATGAAGTAGCGTCAAAGACAAAATAAGTAATCTCTCTATTAATTTCATCATAATCGGTCTTCCAAATATTATTCACTCGATATTGTTCACCTGTAGTCTTATTCATAAAGATATTGCTTGTCTTACTATTCATATAACATTTAAATAAATCATTCTCATTCATTTCATTGATATGTCGAGTAATCATCATTTCATCCAGATTACTAATGTCTAATGGGAATTCGGGAGCCATACCCATGGAAGTATTACTCATAATATTTATGCTATCACTTCGTATGCTGGAATCAAGACCACTATTATCGTTGTTGTTGTTATTATTGTTATTGCTGTTGTCGTTATTATTTGGTGGTCTGTTATCACCACTGGGAGGTTGAATTTGATCTGCCATCCATGACGTGTATATCGAAGACCCAACAAATTCACCATTCTTATCGTACGAATTAATATCTGGAGATAACCTATGGTACCCAGTATAATCGAAAATATTTTCACCGGGTATAATACTCAATTCTGGTACAGCATTCAAGTCAGCATTAATGTCATTCACTTCTTCACATAAGGGAATAAATTCATTGAATTTATTTGACGTAGGTTCATTATAAGGTTCCAACTTGAAAGAGAATTGTTTCAAAATATTGTCTTCAATGATATCACTTCTATTACAATAAACTGGTGTATCAAAATTGGCCTTTAATCCAAATTCAAAATTGTCAGCAATACCTTTAAATAAAAAGACGACTCTAATGGCACGCTTCCAAAACTTCTCACCAGATTCATCATTGGGATCAAATCCTATCCCATCAATGGGAAAATCTAAAAACATATGGTCACTAATTCCAAATCCTTTCAACGTATCAGCATTAATCGCATATTTATCACTAATAATATCATACCATAACGTACCCCAACATTTCCAAACCTCAGGTAAATCTTCATTTTCATTAAAATATTCTAATAATTCCTCTAAAGACATTTGTGAATATTGAGTAGAAAGTTCTTCAATAAGATGAGATTCATAAAAATTGTCTAAAATGTATGCTAAGAGTACATTTAAGAAACTTGTTATTGTGTTCCAAGGAAATATTCTCTTTAACAATATTCTCCAAAATTTATAACTCTTTTCATCATTCAAATACTTAATCTTTAACCCTGCTGAAATGATAAAATATGTCCATGGCAATAAATGAGGTAATGTGATTACAAATGGTGCATGCAAAAACTTCTTCAACACTATCATAGAGCATTTCAAAGAAGTCATATTAAT
The DNA here is from genome assembly GCA_030571515.1 of Monosporozyma aquatica. Classification (NCBI taxonomy): domain Eukaryota; kingdom Fungi; phylum Ascomycota; class Saccharomycetes; order Saccharomycetales; family Saccharomycetaceae; genus Monosporozyma; species Monosporozyma aquatica. Next base: position 26,000 of record JAJLXW010000530.1, read on the forward strand.
ATAATCTAATGATTTAATCCAAGTACAAATATCGGGATCTTCAATTGGATATTTTAAAGAATCAACATTATCCAAATAGCTCATTCCAGATAAATTATGACCAGAAGTATTGAATTTACCACCATTATTGTTGCTGATATTATCATTAGTATTATCAATATCCGTATATGTGGTGGCCAAAGTCGCTGTACTTCCAGTAGACATATCAGTCGCACCACCAGAGACAGCACCCCCATTCGATGAAGATGATGACTTAGATTTATTCTTCTCTTTCTTATCCTTTCTTTCCTTTAAATATTTTGGTAAATCGAATAATAATGCAAATGGATTCTTGGGGTTACCAAATCCGACTAACTGTAAAATATGTGATTCAGCAAAAGCTGGAGCATGACGAAAGAAAAATCTCAAAGATGCAGGAGGTTGACAAAACATGTTTTTAGTGTTAAAAATATTATTATCATTAAAATCAATACCAAATCTATCTTGGAAATAATTTAGTACGACTTGTTGTAAATCTGTGCTGCCCAAAAAACTTGGTAATAACATGACTTCACTATGTTTCAAATAATCAATTAAATCAGCATTTCTATAATTCCCAGTACTACTTCGTTCTACAAAAGTACGCTGATAGATGTTATCGATGACTAATTGCATATATTGTTGTGATGGAGTGAAAGTATCTTGACAAAATACACTTTTACCAAGATTAACAAATGCTTCTAAAGTGTTTTGTTGAACTGTGGACATATGATAATAAAGTTTACCATGACTATATGTAAATCTCATTGCCTCCATATACCAATGTTCTGCACTTAATTTCCAATCAATAAATCCTGATGGATATAAAGCAATTGCCATTCTTGATAAATCACCAAGTCGTTGTAACCACGGGATAGCATGTTTTGGTGGTATATCAATTAAGATTGATGATAATGAGATGAAAACATGAGTAATAAATTGTGCACATACTTCAGGATCCATAAAATTTGAGAAATTTTTCAATACATCAAGAAATGTGATTGTACCATAAACCCATAATCTTCTTTCAATCCTATAGATTTCTACAATTTCTTCACCAATTAAAATATCTTGTGGAGATTGTGATGGTAATAATGCGGTAGTGATGAAAGTTGTATAATTATTGATTAAATCTGTGTTAATTCTATAAATTGTCCATAAATTTTTCAATTCTGTTGTTTGTGATGTAGTTAATTGTGAACACCGTTCTTGTAATTCAATTTCTTGTTTAACGATAACTTTATAAATTTCTTGTAATTTTTGTACTAAAGCTTGACTTGATCTCTTGTTACTTGTATCACTATTATTATCTGTATTATTGTTATTATTATTGCTGCTGTTGTCATTGTTATTGTTGTTATCTGAATTCGAATTTGAGTCATATGTTTGGTTGTTGTTGTTATTATTGTTATCCTGGTAATATTGATCACTATTATTATTGTTATTATTCATCCCTTCATCTTTATTCTCAATAGGTATATTGTTGTTGTTATTCATATTATTATCATTAGATAATTCATTATGCCTTAGATTACTGTTGTTATTGTCATCAATATAAGTAGGTTGAGTATTAGTTAATTCTTTTATAGTCAAATAAGTATGATTTTCAAAAGGAGACGATGCAGCGGCATGATTTGACATTTCATTAATTTTCACACCACTGCTATTTTTATTGATAATATTATTATTATTATTATTGATGTTGTTTGATGTGGTTGGATTATTAGTGGTAATATAATATGGAGAATGAGCTTGATCAGATAATCCAATTGAAGGTTGTGGTGTGCCAATACAACTATTTCTATTTAAACTTGCTCTTCTTGAAGCATTTCTTGAGGCATTTCTTGGGGTTACTGTAGTGGTGGGTAATATCCCACTCGGTAATAAATTAGTTTGATCATTTGTATTATTTAATTCAGAATATATGGATACTCTCTTATACGGTGTAGCATTTGGAGCAGTGGTAGTCATATTATTGTTGTTATTATTATTATTATTGATCTGTTGATCATAGTTCTTAGCTATTCGTTTCTTATTAAGATTTAAATCTGAGAAATTATAAGATGATGAAACGTGTCTCTTTTGTCTAGTGGTAGGAGTGATATTATTGCTTTGAGTCTGATGACTTGTTGTAGTATGATTAGTTTGATTAGTTTGATTTTTATTCATAGAAGTTGAAGAAAGATTAAAGTGAGTATTGTCCATTATATTATTATGCATATTATTATGGTTATTTCCGATATTAAAAAGGGGACGAATTGCTACTTGAGGCATTATATCAGATTAAATGGGATAATATAAAGGTTAAAAAAACAGTGGAAGGGGGGGAGAGAAAGAATAAAGATCACTGGAATAATAATGCAAAAAATAAAATAAAATAAATAAAAAGCAAAATAAAATAAATAAAAAGAATATCTCTAGCCACAGGTATTAAACAAAAAAGAAAAAAGAAAGGTGTATAATCACTGATAGTTAGTGAATAGAATATATTTGTGAATATATGAATATCTGGGGTAAAAGAGAAAGTAGGGCCAGGGATGGAGTGAGGAAGTAAAGTCAGATACAAAAATTGTCCCTAGTCTTTTTGCTTGGTGTCTCAAGGGATCCCTTTATATGATGGTTTGGGGAGACTGTATAATAATGTTCTTAAAAGTCTATCGAGGGTCCTCCACTATTGAATAATGCCCCTTTGGAGAGTTGTTTCGTTCCACACCATGGGAAAACAGAACTTGGGATCAAAATAAATGATAAATTTACTTCAAAATTTGGGTCCCCCAGTTTTTTCTTCAAAAAAATGGCAAATTTTTGGAAAAAAGTATTACCCGGTTGGAGCATGGCCGGGTTATACATGTTATATAACGACTATGTATTTTAATATGGTGATGGACTAAATGGTGGTGGTATCCAGCTCGTCCATGGTCTCAATAATGGTTAAGATGCTCGAGAGACTGCTGTTGACGCCGACTCTGAGAGACCTGTCGTCTTCTGCGCTGAATTTGACTAGTAGAGTTCCTGCATCGGTCTCACTCAGACAATACTCAACTTGGAAACTCTCTGGCCTTAGGATCGGGTCTATGTTCATGACACGTTGAGCCGTAGTGGCGAGCCGCTCGCTATTGAATGGGATCTTAACTTCTCTGGGGTTATGTTTTCATGTTGTTGTGTTGTTGTTAGTAAATGTGCAGTGGTCGAACAATGTGGAACAAAAGAGGGTACTTACAGTGTATGGTTCAATTGAGACATTTTTAGTATTGTGATGAGCGGTAGTATAGTTTGAGTGTGGTTTGATATGCACCCTCTTTTCACTATCTGCTCTCTTCTTAACTATGAATATTCTTTATTAAATGGCTGCAACAATATTTTTTTTTTTTGAAGAGATGAGTTAAAGGCAGCTTTTAACTCCTAAAGGGCAGAAACAGCAAAAACACAGATCTTTGACAGAAAATGACTGAACACTCGAGTAAGAAATATCTCGTTACCATTGGAGATGTGGACTATTATGTTGTGATATTGAAAGATGGATCTAAATATGTTAAATTTGAGTTACTGGAAGAAAAATCATCCCATGCAGCACTTAAAATGAGGCATCTCGATGATAATTTAATCATATTAGATTCTGTACACTCTGGGACCGGTAGAAATGATAACACAGATTTGGCTGCAATTGTTATCCGTCCCATCTTGGACAAATTAGGCATCAAATATCAATATATTCAAACCACAGCTCCAGATTTCATATCTCGTTATGCAAAAGAGTTTCCACCTGGGGAAGCTAGTGCCACTACCATATGGTTTATATCTGGTGATACAAGTATCTCGGAGTTTATAAATTCTTTATCCGGTAACGCCTCCCGTTGTGACCTTAACATTTTACCCTTAGCCATGGGTACAGGTAATGCATTAGCCAATTCACTTGGGTTTAATTGTCCCGTGGAGACTTTATCACAATATTTCACAAACAAATTAGTATGCAACGATTTACCCCTATATAAAGTGGTATTTCCTGATGATACTAATACAATTTTTTTCATTATCTTATCAATGGGATTCCATGCCAATTTATTGCATAAAAGTGATGATCCCAAATATAACCATATGGGTGCAGAAAAATTTCAAGTTGTAAGTCAAGATATTTTACAAAATTATGATCTTGACCAACATATTTCTATTACCACGGCGAGTAAGGAGAATACCAGATTGATAAATCATTATGCGTATTTTGCTATAATTAATGCACCATTCTTAGAAGCCAATTATATTGCCTCTCCTAAATCAAATCTTTGTAAATCAGAATTACATTTGTTGGGTTTTAAAAGTGATTTGCCTCGGGACGCATTAGTGGAAAGAATAATGAAGGGCTATAAAAACAGAATGGGGGACAGTTTAGAAGAGGATAATGGAACTGTGTATGAACCCTTGTATGAAGATTTGAAAATTCAATTACTATCATCTTCACCAACTCAGACGGAGGAGGAAAGAAAGGCAAAACGAAGGTATAAATATGAAATATGTTGTGATGGATTACTATATAATTTATTGGATTTTAACCCCATAGTACCATCACGTCAAAATACTCTTTTAGTTAAATTCATGGGTTCGAAAGTTAGTGGCACAGGTATAAAAGTGTTTCAATCAGCTGTGAATGCAACAAATTAGTATATAAAACAAAAACAAAATAGAGGAAAAAATAGCAATGTATAGGAAATAAAATGAAATATATAAACATGTAGTTTTGATTGAACTTCCTCCATACTTGTTTCTAGACCCAGTTGAATTCCATTTACTTCTTATATAGGTTCCCAATATTATGTGCACGTTCAGGGAATTTGAAAAAAATCCCACGTAATAGGGTACTTGCAAGTATAAGATTGCTTTCGTGAGTTTCGTCATGGGTAAAAACTTCCAAAGAAGAAACACACAACCCATAAAATGTATAATCCTCATCATGAAACTACTGGACCCCCCTAAAGATTGTTTCTTCTCAGCTACTGATTAGCCTTTTCGAAGGCTGCATGCCCTGGAAGCTTGGGTAGTAAAAGTAAAACCATATGTGGAATAAATGGTTGTAGAGGAAGAATGCAAACTTAAATACCCATATTTTTCAAGTTTACCTATTTTGTGTTAGTAATGGGGTGTTTTCTGTTTCAACAACTGAAGAGTCGAAAACATGAAGAAAACTCTTTTAAATCAATGGAGTTTGTCCTCTTTATACTTTTCTTAATGAAAGTAGCCGCCGGAGTTTTTAGTTTTTTTACGGATTGTTCTTTTTTTCGCAAAGCGGAGTGCCGGAATTGATCAATATCTTACAGATCCCGTAATCAAACCGTCAAATCAAAAAGTTATCTTGCCAGAATGATTTCAAAGATTAGCTTTTTGTATAGTTGATATTTTGTTTCGTATCTAGTCTTCTAATACTTATCTTTATGACAATGAATAAACTATATAGAAAAAGTTTATATATTAAATGGAATAAAAAGTTATATGATGGCCAAGAAAAGTTATTAGGTATCACCAGGAGAAGATTACAGACATCTGTGTATAAATTCGTTTCACGAATTCAGAGGTGGTAGAAATTAGATGTTTTAATGGAAATAAAAAATAAATATCTATATTGAACCTTTTTTTTCTTAGGGGTTAAGATTCTGAATTTCCTTCAAAGTTTTCTTGAAATTCCATTTTTTGTAAACAAATAGTTAATAGGACAATTTTTAAATATAATGATTAATATTACAAGCGCTCTTTAGATGGTTATATCTTATATATGATTAAATAATGCAAAATTATAATTAATTAAGAAGCTTCATCTTCCTTTATGTGATTTGATCCTTCCGCATCCTCCTCACCATTCTCATTTTCTTTTCTTTTCTTAACGAAACTATTTTCTGATGTCTCTTCATCTGTAGCAGACCTTTTCAAAGAAGAACCATTTGCACTATCATCTGATGAACTTTCTTTAGTCATTTCCGATGTATCTATGTCGGATACAGTATTATTCGATAGATGAAGAGAAAATGTGGGTTTAAGTGTGGATGTATTATTACTAGTCGACATGAAAACATTTTTGTCTAATGGAGATGTAAATGGATTGAGACTTGCTGCTGACGATGATGATTGAAATGCAAAGCTTAACTTATTATTATTATTAATATTATTATTATTATCGTCTTTACTATTAGTATTGTTAATATTAGTTGTGAAAGGGGATGATTTGCCAAAAGAAACTGTCTTCGGTGTCTCAACAGCTACAGAAGAGTGATTTGGTGTATGTGTGACTTCTTTTTCATTTAATTGAGATTCCAGCTTTGAAATTTTCCTTTCCAACAATGTTGTCCTCATAATAACTTGTTGTTTACCTTCTTCAAATGATTTAGCTTTAACCTTTTGCAATTCCTCTTCGTGTAATTTTTTCAAAGCTTCAAATCGTTCATCATCCTTTTCAGTTATGGTATTGGCTGCTTTCATATTAGCTAGTTTTTCTTTATATTCCCTCTCCATTTTATTTATCAACTCTACCTTCTCCTCTTCAAATTCTTTTTTCATGACTTCAATTGTATCAGGTAAATCATCTTGTTTGTTTGGGGACTCTTGCTTCAACATAACTAACTCCTTATTCAATTCTTCTATCTCCTTATTAAGTTCTCGAGCCATTTCATTAGATGTACTAATATTGTCATTTAATTTACTCTCAATTTCTTTAGACTTCTCCACAACGGTGGAAAGTTCCTGTTGTAATGAATCTATGGTCGATTTATCGTTTTCTCTCTCTTTCACAACAGCACCCAATTCAGCAATCTTTTCCTCACTTAATTTCAAGTTATTCTCTAATTGACTATTCAAAGCCTTCAGTTCATTAACCTCAGTAGTCAACGATTTGACTACATTCTTAGATTGATTTAGTTTCTCATGAGCCTGCTTCTTCAACCTATTAAAACGGTTCTCTGATTCAATACTCTTATTTTTATACTCTTCAACTTGTGATAGAAGTGTATTTACTTCTATGCTAGATTCATTAGATAGACTAGTTTCCTTATACTGTCTAACTGCTTCAAGTTCTTGAGACAAAACTTTCATTTGATCTCTTGTAGCTGCTAAGGTATTCCGTAGCAGAACTTCCTCATGTTGAGAGGAAACTAATTGCTTCCATAGAGTTTCCTTTTCTTCCATGAGAGATGTTATTCTATTTACAACATTATTATTATCAGACTCATCATTATTACCTTGATCTTTTTGTAACTGTTGAATAACGATATTCAGATTGTCTATCCTAGATTTAAATTCTTCAGTTTTAAGTTGGTATTGTACTAACATTTCCTCTTTTTGGGATAACAATGTAGATATGTTTCTTGCAGATTCCTCAGACAGCTTTAAACTTGTTTTATACTGTTCAAGTTGTAACTCCAAATTCTTAACAGTTTCAGATTCTGCATTATTTGCCTTAATGCTTTGCTCTTGTTCAAGATGGAAGATTTTCTGCTTTAAAGATTCTATTTCTGTTTTATTATCTTCAATAATCTTCAATAAATCTTCCTTGTTCTTTTTTAATGTTGTGATTTCACTCAACTTCTCATTAACAATACCTTGGCTTAATT